>JAKUBG010000012.1:0-298705 GCA_030563145.1 Schwanniomyces polymorphus var. africanus
GTACTAATTGGAATACCGATAAGATCACAATATTGTTGCTCATTGGCTTTCCTTTTCCAAGTATAAGCTGTTTGCTTAGGAATTCCAAGGATATTTGCAGCCAGATAAGCGGAAAAGCCCTCCTCGACAGTCATTTCATGGAATTTTTGCTTAATTTCAAAAGAATATCTAAGGCATTTTCTTTTTGGCTTTGCTTGATTAGTATCAATTTCCATAATAGACTTTTCGTTGGAATCCTTTATCTCTTTTTTTAGTTTTTCTCTACAATCTTTGGTCATCATTGTGAAGTCTCTAAAACTCATACAAGATTCCAAAGGTGCACCTACGTTGTCTACATATAACGTCATTAGTTTCCTACCCTTGCTATCAAATAAGTGGCCTAGGCCATCTTCGATGATAAAGTTATCTTTAGGTTCAGTACTCATATTTATTTTTATATAAAAAAAGTAATCACATAATGGTAGTATGAGATATTTTGCAGTTTAGTATGAACAATTTTGCAGGTTATTCTGACAAATTAATGGTCGGTAGTATGAGTATTTTTCTACCGATGGTATGAATATATTTGAACCGGAAGTATGAGTAAATTATGAAAACACTGTATTATTATTCGCTTTTGTCACATTAGCAGTTTGTTTGACAGATCTAGAACAATACGAAGAACTAGTAACCTGTTTAGGAGATGAAGCAAATAAGTATAATATAACATTAGGAGGGAACTTTAAAATAACAGTAACTCCTAAAACAGACAGACAATTGAATGCTGTAAAATATGATCAGAGGTTATTCAACTGTACGTTCATTTACATGAGAGGTAGGTTATCCAGTGACACCGGTCCATGGGGTGAAGAGACTAATGAGTATAGGTCAAGAATATCTGAAATGATAAGAAACGGAGAGATTCCTTTGGGTAAATACCCAGAGCAACTTAAACGGAGCACTGTCGAACCTGATGAAGGTACAAGCTGTAATGTTGTCCACATACGCAATAGTAATTTCAGGGTTATATTACCAGGTATATCTTTATGTTCTAAAGAAATTATTTTAAGTGTTGGATAAATGCAGCCATCTATACTTAATTTGTGAGAATGATTCTCAGATAATAGGAATGGGTGTACTTTTAATAACATAACATGTTTGTTTGCTGCCAACTTTTGGCTAACATTAAGCCGAGTATTTTTTTAAATAAGAAATGTATACTTTCAAAAGCATCATTTGAAAAGCATTAATTCATGACCACTACTTTTCATATGAGTATAATTATTGAAATTATTCTTTTTGTTAGTGTAAGGTAAATAATCTTTACTAGGTACCTGAAATATTTTCATTATTAGCGCAAAAATTATTACAACTTATGGGAAATACATTCTCAGAAGATACTACAACATTTCATCCCTTTGAATATTGAATAATTACAGGAAAAACTGCTTAGCTAATGATACCGTTCACAAATTTCAGACTTTGTAATAGATGTATTCTAGTTTAATGTAAGGTGTATTTAGATATGAATCTCTATGGGAAATAAAGAAATAGAATTAAGTGAGATTTGATTGAAGATAATCGTAGCTTGGATAATGAATGTGTCAAAGGAAAATCTAGATTAGGTTACCTAATAAATTGATCTTTTAAGAGAAGTGAGCTATCGAAAGCTTATGTGTTGTATTGGAATATAACCATCTTACGAAAAATATTCTTTAAATGTGAAAGCTATTTTATTCTCGATAAAGAGATTATTATTACAACGTTTATTCTATGATCCCAAAGTTTCGTCTAGAGTTAATTTTTTGAGCCTGGGGCACCTAAAGACATGGAAAATAGACCATTGAATATTGTTGCAAACGAACCTATTACACACCGAGAATTTAAGAATTAATGACGAATTACCCTGATATGTTTTGCTCTATCCTTTTCATTTCACAGGTCCTAAAAAATACTTACATCAAGCTTTAATTCCATTTTTAGGTAAGAGAAAATATTTAATCTCTGCTGTTGTAATTTTATTATGTATAACTAGCAGGAGTGGGTTTATTTGTTTCAAGACTAACTAGGAATAAACTATGGATCGTATCTATTCCACTGATATGAGAGGATTATTTTTTTAGTCTTTAAACCTAGATAAATTGATTACCTATATTGTTCGTTATATATTAAGAATTATATTATCAATCTTCCTAATTGTTCCTCTTTTATAATCTTCTCATGTGCTAAAACTACACATATTAAAGCTACACATTCATTATATGGATGTCCATGAAATCTCTATCGATAACTTACCCAAATAAAATAGCCTCATCAAATTCGTACACTGATGGATCTTACACAAAGACCAACGTAACTAAATAGAAGGTACAAGTATTATTATATACAGTATTCAGCCAATTAGGTAATATTAAAAAATATGATTCATTATAAGATATAAAGCTATAGACGATTTTTATACAATAAAAGACGCTTATAACTTTGACATAGCAGCAACATCAGTAGATTGAACATGGTCTTCATCTTCTTCAATTTGGGCTTGTAATTCGTCTAAGGATACTAAAGCATCTTCGATGACTAAGTTAATTTGTAATTTCTTGATACCGAAACCGACTGGAATCCATTGGTGAGCACCCCAGACTAAACCTTCCTTAGCAATAGCCTTAACGTTAGCTAATAATTGTTCTAAATCAGTTTCATCATCCCATGGCTTAACATCTAAAGTAACAAGAGACTTAGCAGCTGGCTTTGGACCCTTAGCAGCCTTCTTAGCAGCGTATTCAGCTAATCTTTGTTGCTTTAATTTTTCAGCTTCTTCATCAACTTCATCATCATCAGAACCGAATAAGTCAACGTCTTCGTCATCTTCTTCAGCAGCTTGGGAGGAAGCAGCTGGGACCTTACCAGCTGGTAAGTCATCAAATTCTTCAGTGAAAGAAGCAATGTGGTTGAACCATCTAGCAAATTGTGGGAATTCCTTTTGGAAAGCCTTGTAAACGGTAACGTCAGCTTGAGTAGCAGCAGAACTAAGATAGTTAGTAAAAATTCTTTTATCACAAAAAAAATATTCATGAATCTTAAAATCAAAAGAATAGTCAGAGTTATTTATTTAAATCTTCTTTGTCACTCATGCGGTGGGTCTTAAGCACCTCTTAAACACGGACCAAAGATCACGATCATCATTATTTCTTCTATGATACCAATTCCTATTTCAAATTAAAAATGTTTTGAAAATAAAGATAAATTGCCAATAAGATTCAGAATTCAGATTTAACATACCCTTCAATGTAAGACTTGTCAGCTAAGAAGTCATTTAAAGACTTGATAGATTCAACCTTGGAAAAATCGGAGAAAGACATTTTATATTGTATTAGTTTTTATATTAAAAAGTGGTTTTAACAGATAAATATATCTTTATTAGATCCTTTAAAAAATTTTTTCCACGTATGTTGCCCGACAACGTGAACCGAATCAAAAAATTTCATTAGGGCTTTACTAGTTGTGTACTGAAATTTACTTAGGAGCATCGTTTTGCCTGAAAGGCGGGTAAATATATATTACAATTTTGCAATTTTGATGATTAAGCGACTTAAATATATGTTTTCAGGTATAGAATCTGATTTTAAAGTTTCTGTTGTATCCATAACGAAGTCTCTTGCTCTTTCAATAAGTAAACTTTATAAATTTCCACGTCCGATGATATTAGATAATATCCAATTTTATCTTTGAATTATATCTATTGTTTTATAGTTTTGTAGTTCGTTGTAGATTTGAACATTCATGATCTATTCGTCATTTTTTTTAAATATTTCAACAAAGAATGTAGCGAAAGAAGCGGTGGGAGTTAATAGTTTTCATGTATTAAAAAAACGTTATGATAGTAGGATTACAAGGAAAGGAAGAGATAAGCCAAAAGTCTTAATTTCAAGAATAGATGAAATAATAAAAAATGTATGCACTATACACCGGAGTTAATTCAAATATCTGGAGCAAATTTCCATTCTTTACATTCAAAAGATGCATAGCACCTGAACTCATTACTAAGACCATTCTTGTGTTCAGGAAGAAAGTCAACAACTTCTGTGCCGGGGTAATTCAGCTTAACTACCTCCTTCATGCGCTCTCCTGTGGAGGATATAAGCTTGAATTTATCGTCTCCGAACTTAGTTTTGCCCAGTCTGTCAGTAACTAATAGATTTTGAGCAGCTTTTGCAGATTTTGTCTGGCACTCTTCCTCTAAGAAAGGAGGATCAATTAAAAGCCTGTGACATTTATTTCTCAAATAGCTAGGAATATCTTCAGGATTATTGTAATCATAAAAACTGTAGTGAGATGATCCAGCAAGAAGTTCAAACCGCTTGTCATATTCAAGGAGGTATATATGCTTTGTAGGAATATCTTCAGGCGGAAATTTCTTTAAAGCAGCATAAACTGAAGGGGCACTTGCTATACAAATAACTGTATCTTCATCTGCTCCATGTAAAAGTGCTCTTGCTAGAGTAGCAGCAGTTTCATCAGCGTACCAAAATTGAGAGAGTTGCCAATCTTCCTGGAAATCGTCAATACTGACCTTTGTTAGTTTTTCGAAGTCTTCTTCTGAGGCCTTGTAAAGTGCTTCAAATTTTTTTAATCTTTCAGATTCATCTTTTTTAAACTCTTGAAGAGCTGCCAATGCATGTGCAGATAACGCTAACTCGTCGTCTGAAGACATTTGTACCTTTAAAAGTGGTAAAATGTTGTTCCATTCACAAAATGCTAAAATTCTTAATGCACGAACGGTTCCATGCGACTTATTTCGAGACATTAAATATTTAAAATGTCGCAATATATTGTAAGATTGTTTATCATACCAAACAAACAAACTAATACTATTGCTATTGAATATAACAATATGCTGTTTGTTTGTTCACCTGCTCAATTGGTTTCATATATACTAGAGAAGCTTGCCTTTTGTGGTTCTAATGGCATTTCTTTGAAAGATATGTGGCTGATTGTTGCAGATAAACAAGGGCTGCCAATTGATGACTTCCAAAAACAAATCATATGGCAATGGCTTTTTTTCTATAATGATGAAAGCAGTAATGTTCATCTGTACATATTGAAGGATGGTAAAGGGTTAGCAATATTACCCGCTTATGATGAATTCATAGATAGGGAAGGCTCCGAGGCTGAAATCAATATTGTTCCTAGTTTTGATACACAGTGGAAATATTTAACAGGATTAGGTAACTCTAAGAAATTGAAAGTACAATTAGGGGATTACCCATTTCAATTATTGTGTGAAATTGCAAAGCATGGGTCTGAAGGAATTTACTCTCCTGAGCTTTGTAAAACTACGGGTCAAGACCCAAGGTCACTTCCTTTAAGATTAAGGAAATTAGAAGAGTTGCAACTTATTGTTAAAATAAATGCTTATAATGAAAAGACGAAGCAGCACACGAATCTATGCATTCATTCGAAATTCGTAAGTAATAATGTACTGGGTTCTATATTAGAGTCAGAAGAAGATTTTGAAGTTTCTAGAAATGTATACAAGCTTAAACAATTTATAATTGAATCTGTTAAAAATGCACCAAATCAATTGAGAGGGTTTAGGGATTTGAAATCCGAATTAAAGCTTGATAAGAATAATTCATCTAGTAAATTTTTTAGAGGCATAGTTGAATTTTTACATACGCACGGATATGTCGAAAGGTTAATGGTAAAAGATCCTAATGATTTAAGACTTGTTTATTGTATCAAATATATCAAGGATATTCCAAAAGATTCTGATGAGATTTCTGACTATGTTGATTTTATTACAACTTTAGATGATCAAGGAGGTGATGATGAAGACCTAGATGACTTAAAATTACCCCTAGTTAATAGTATATTTCCATTATCGAATCAACTATATCAGAGAATAGGCAATTCAAAAGGTTCCGGATTAACCTCAATGGAAATTAATAGAATCTTAACGGGAGCTTCTGATTATCGACCATTTTTAAAAATACTCGATTCCTTAACAAGTTTCATACTAGATGATGAGAAATTAAAGCCATTAAAGAAATATGCCGATTTATATGAAAATCATTCTATTATTAGAGCTTACGATTTCGAAGGGAAATATAAGTTTTACAGATATTTTACAAGGGAGAATCAGCAACTTCCAGTTACTAAAAGCCTTGTTAATAGTAAACCAGCAGGCCAGGAAAACTTATTTTTATCTATTAAAGATTTAAATAATAAATTTTATAAGCCTTTATCTAAAATTCCCAAGGGTGCGTTGTTTTCTAATAAGAAGAGGAAAATCGAGCCAGAAACCACCCCAATAGCTAAGAAACCAAGACCAACTCTAAAAGAGCCCAAAACTAAGGTTGGAAGAAGGAAAATAGATCAAAGTAGTGATAAGATATCCGAGAGTGGCTTTTTAAGAGATTCTTCTAAAGATAAATCAAGGGAACTAAAACAATTAGAGGCACCTCTTTTAGAAATAGGACCTATTGAGCCTCCAACCTCTATAAAACCTAACCAGAAAAAGAGAACATCTACATTTAGTTCTCTTAAAGCAAATAAAAGAAGGTTGGCGCTTTTAAGTATTATAAGTGATCTTGGAGGAGTGACATATACGACCACTAAACTCTGCCGCTTATTAGATGATAAGCTTGGGAATTCCACTGTTACTGATAAGAAAACACTTGCTAGAGATGTTTCAATACTAATTGGCAGTAAAGATCTTGAAGTTCAAAATATTAGTTTTGTTAGACTGGGTCAAAAGGTATCTAGAAAGTTATTAATATTAACTGATCCTAAATTAAGACCATCTGAAAAATTAATAGAAGCTATAAAGAAGGAATGCGTAGAGGATAACGGAACTAAAATCAATATACAGATTAATAGAAGGGTGATTGAAGGAGAAGTAAAATTTTATATGTCAAAGAACAAGCTGAAATCACGAAAGGGAAGGTTAGAATCGCTAGGCGAAAGCAAGCAAAAATTGAACGTAAAAGTCCATCCTCTGAATATTTCAGATCCAAAACATTATGATAGTTCGTTGTTAGCTAATGATGACGCAGATGTAAAAGAAAATAACGATCCTTTGAAATCTTTAGTATCTAAAAAGCACAAAAGAAGTAAAAGGACGAAACAAAATAAGTCTTCTAAACCTTCCACCCCAACAATTACTTCTAAATCAAGTAGAAGATACAGGCCCGTAAAGTTTGATACTTCGGATGCAACAATGCTTTTCAGGTCTGTAGTTATCTCCAAAACATTCAAAAAAGGCTTAATTGACTTCGAAGAAATTGCATCCTTATTTAGTGATATGTCTGCAAAAGAAGTTAAGCAGAAATGGACTGTTGTGCGGAAGCAAATTGGAGGGCTAGCTGCTGTTTTGAAAGGAACAGAGGCTTTCGAATACATAGTTATGAAAGGTATTGATGATGGTTTAGTTTCTACTGAAGATTTGGAAGAAATAAACTTCGAATTCTTCTTGGACTTATGGAAAGATTCAGATAACTCGGTGATAGAAATTGCAGATAAGACCCCATTGTACGAATCAGTTTCCCAAAATCTTGAAAAGTATAGTGTCACACATTCGTTAGAGTACAATCAAGATCTATATGATCAACTTGAAGACAATTCTATGAGACAAAAGGAAGCGATATTGTCAAATACATGCTTCTACTATAAGAAATGCTGTTCCATAAAAAGAAAAGAGTACGATGACTTAAGAACTATATTAAAGGCTATATTCTCAACAAAGGAGGAAAACTTCTCTCCAAACCAAGTTACCCAACTTTTGAAAGAGTTTGATGAATCTATCATACAAAAAGCTTCCGCTGCTTTGATTAAAGACAAAGAAATATCGTATTACTCTTTGGATGACTCTGATTCTAGATTTGTATTAACAGATAAGGTATTCAATGCTATTACTATTAAAATATTTACCCCAAATTTCTTCAAGGAGGCTGCTTGGTTTAAGGATATTATGACGTCTATCCTTTTAGACAAAAAGGGCTTGATAGTGTCGCAGGGTATCTTTAGTGGGCATATGTGTACATTGATTTATTCTATATCAAGTGAAATAGCAAAAATTACAAGATTAGATAAAGCATATAAGTTTAACGGGTACGAATCGCGACTAATCGATAAAGAAAAACTTGCTTGTGACATAATTGTTTATGGAATGAAAGATTTGAAATTCAGTTCCAATATAAAGAAAGTGGAAGTTCCAACAGGCAAGGCATGTTCCCATATTTGGTTAGACTTAAATGGAAATATAAATTCTCAATTATGGCTGAAAATAATTATTTCAATTCTCTATTATATTCACTTCAGGCCTGGTATTCCTTGTCACATGCTTCAAAATAAGATGCATGCTATATTAGGATGTGAAGATTTCAACTGCGTCATTGAATGGCTTATTAAAAGTAACTGTATACGAAAAGGCGAATTTAATGATTTAAGAGTAACTAATGAGTGGTTTTCTCTTCTAGGTAGTTAATTTATAGTTATGATTTATATGCAGTAACCCATCTCATTATTTCTATTTGAAAAAAAAAAAAAATTAAGTAGAGATAAAGACTAAATCGGTAAAATGGGATTAGCAGGAGTAAAAGTAAAACAAAGATTTGGTTTAGATCCTAGAAATACTGGTTGGTCTAATGACACATCCAGGTTTGGTCATCAATATTTGGAAAAAATGGGCTGGAAGCCTGGAAAAGGTTTAGGTTTGGTGGAGCATGCGATGACTACACATGTAAAAGTCTCAATAAAAGATAACAATCTTGGACTTGGTGCCAAATTGGCTAAGAAAAATAAAGATGACCCATTGGATGGAGGGGAAACAGCCGGTTTGGATGCTTTTCAAAGAATTTTAGGTAGGTTAAACGGAAAGGAAGAGCAAGTGAATAAAGAGTTAGAAAGACAAAGGACTGATAATATTATAAATGGTAAGTGGGGTATGAAATTTATAAAGGGAGATGTTTTAAAGAGTACATGGGATTCTAGTAAGAAGGAGCTATTAAATGGATCTGAAACTAAGAAAAGAAAAAGCGATGAAAGCTCGTCAGATAGGGAAAGTAAAAGAAGAAAAAGCAAATCAAAGGACGAAAAGAGGTCAGATAAGAGAGATAAGAGGATAAAAGACCATAGAGAGAATTCTGAGGAAACAACTGAGAACAAGGAGAAGAAACAAAAGAAGGAAAAGAAAGAAAAGAAGGAAAAGAAGGAAAAGAAGGAAAAGAAGGAAAAGAAGGAAAAGAAAGAGAAGAAAGAGAAGAAAGAGAAGAAAGAGAAGAAAGAAAAGAAAGAGAAGAAAAATAAGATTAAGAAAGTAAGAAAAGAGAAATCAATTGAAATATCTACGTCTAAAACACTAGAACCTACATTATCAAAGCAAGCCGCAATATCGACACGACTTTCTGTCAGATCTAAATGGATTAAGCAAAAGAGAGCATCAGTTATGGATGCCAAGGCTCTCAATGAGATATTTATGATTGCAAGTTAGATATACAAGTGGTTTAAAGAAATACAATAGCATTAATTATAATATATCGAAGTTAACGAATATATTTAATAAAATATAAAAGATAATCCTCCTAAGAAACTTGTAGACATAAGTACCATAGCTATCAATTCACCTTTGGTTGCCTTTTTAAAATTCAAAGAAGCATTGGAAGCCTTTGTAGAAGTTGAACTAGCATTGGAACCTGAACTAGATCCGGAAGAACTTGAATCTGATCCTGAGCTAGAGCCCGAGCCTGAACTAGAGCCTGACTTAGAACCTGAAGTAGCTTCAGAAAGTTTTGAGGAGCAAGAGCTGGCAACAGTAGCACTCTTGTTGATTGAACCAGAACCTGAGAAACTACAGGCGGATTCCTTCTTACCATTTTTTTTGTAATACTCGTTTAATATATAAGATAACTTATCCTTCTCAGAGCAAAAAGAGAAATCACCGTAGTCACCACTTGTACCATTGGCAGTGATATCACCGCAACTGATTTCTGAACAAATGTATGAATAGAGGTCTCCGTAATCTTTAGTCTTCACGTCATCTTTAACAACACATTCTAACGATTGTGATAAACAATTGCATGTGTCTTTATCTGGGCTTGGAGGTAAGTTAGTAGCAGCATCCCAAGTTTCACCAGTAGCAGGGCATGCAATAGTAGCAGAGGCTTGCAGCACTGTCGATGATTTTGCATATGATGGTGAAATTTTATTCATTTGGCTTGCATAATTCTTAAAATCATCAAGAGTGCTAACCAGATCACCTTTGACAGAAACTAATCCAAAGTCATTGTCCTCTTCAAAATACATGTATACAATACCACCAGACCAAACATCTGTCATTTTGTCTCCAAAAATTGTACCTACCTCAGTGAATTTTCTTGGTCTAATATCATTACAGCCATATTCTGAAAAAAATACAGGAATAGTTAAATTCTTATATTCTTCAGTACGTTCTTCATAACCTGATTTTTGGAAGTTAGAATCTCCACACCATTCATAGTTATTAATACCAAAGAAATCTGCTCTTTCAGAAGGATCACCACAAGCAAAATAATCTGCAATAGCTATTCTTGTTTCGGAATCATCGTTTGATGAATATCCAACAGGAATAGTTCTATAACCTTGATCTGAAATATACTTCTTAGTGTCTCTTATAGCGGCTTTTACGAATGCTGATGCATCGGTATTTGACTTATTGTTAGTAACTTCATTACCTGCGAAAAACCCTAAAACATTGCTATAATTAGAGAATGTATCGACAACTCCTGTATATCTCTCATATAAATCTAAGTTCCATTCTGGGGAATCTCTGTTAATAGAAAGTGATGGTTCTGACAAATCTGCTATGATGTAGATACCAGCCTCTTCGAATGTTTTCATACAATCATCGTGATCCAAACTAGTATTAAGGGCATACACTCTCAAAACATTTGTATTAGATTCTTGGAAATATTTGACATCTCTTTGACATGCATCTCCATCAGCAAGAGGGTCGTCAAAAGAAGTATCAGTTCCGTTTGCAGTATCCTGCTGGTAAGCAATACCTCTAATTAGAAATTGTGAACCATTATTGCTGAAATAAAATTTATTTCCTACTACTTCAACTTCTGGTGTGCTGGAGTTATCTGCGTATATGAACTTAGCAATAAATAAAAAGAAAACGAATGTAAGCACTTGCATTTTTTTAAGGACAAGTTTTTTGCGATTTACAGAAAAGTTAATAAGTATAGCTCAAAGGACCTATTTATATTCCTACTTGTTCATCACTCCTAAATACGCGGTTCTCTTACGCCAATTTGGCGAGGCTATAATTTAACGTTATTAAGAGTATAGTTTGTGTTCTTACAAGGAATGCGTTGGTGCCCTGAAGTATTGTTTGCAACCTTTTGATCAGTGTTACCAACATGCTGCGAGTTGTTCTGTATAGGGAAACATTTTACTACTGCAGGCACAAATCCAAAGAGGCGTAGCTCCAGCCTAGACACACCATAATGTGGTATGCAGATCTAGACTAGTAACTTCTTAAATTTACAAGAATCCCCAATTCCAATTTACTTTTCTTATGTATTCTATTTAATTAACTATTACAAATTAACTTCAACGAATTTCTTCTCTTCGTTTAATTTGAACTACAAATGTAGTCTCTGCTCCATCATCTTCTCTTCAAGAAAAAATGTTCGTCTATTTAGGAAGCAGTATTCCCATTGTTAAACGCGAATGATGTCGCATTTCGGGGGCTTTATGGCTCACAACGTTTCTGGAACAGCCACTATATACTTTTTGCTGACGATCAATTACTAAAATCAAAGAAACTGGACATGTTCCTGCGTGCTTGTGACAAGGATTTTTTTTTTAGAAAAAAATAATATGTAGTTAAATCTAAGTCCTTAGATTATAATTAGTATAGAACCTGCAAATTAGAATATTTTAAAGAATTAGGGATTACTACTTAATTTCTGTTTATTCTACATTTTATTAATCTATGAAGTATTAGTTTTAATTGAATAGCCCTTAACTATTGTAATTCGTTCATCCAATCCAAAGTATATTGAATACCAGTTTCAATATCAACTTCAGGATTGTATCCGAGAATTCGCTTTGCTTTACTGATATTGTGATAACGTTGAGCGCATACGATCTTAACCCTAAATGGTGTCAATCCTGCTTCTTTTCCTTTAAGTTTAGCAAAAAACTCTGAAATATAACCAAACACCATGGCAACAGGTCTCTTTAAAACAATGTAATAATTGTCAATATGGCCATCAGCCTTCCAAACAGTACGAGCCAATGTCCAGAAGTAAGTAGGAGCATCATTAGTGATAAAAAATGTTTCACCTCCTAATTTTGATGCAAATTCTGGGTTTATAATCTTCTGTGCTGCAAGAACATGGGCATCAGCAACGTTCCCTACGTATGTCCAATCAAATAGGTTGTTGTTATCACCGACTTGAAACTTAGATTGACCAAGTTTAGCTGTGGCTCTAAGGCCAGGAACTAACTGACGATCACCTGGGCCAAATATACCGGCTGGTCTCAAACAAACTGTCAATAGCCCATTTGAGTCATTACTTTTCATGACCTCAGTTTCCGCAAATGCCTTTGTTTCATTGTAACCATCCATATGGACTTCAGGATATGGCCAAGATTCATCTGCATTGACAATATCTTGACCGTTAAAAATTACTCCAGCAGAGGAGGTATATACTAAGGCTTTCACTTTGAGTTTTTTAGCTACAGAAATTAAATTCTTAGTTCCTTGAACATTAACTTTCTCGTAAATTTCTTGCCCAAGGCCGTGAACAGGAGAAGCAGAGTGAACTAATACATCACACTTCGATTCCATTATAGCATTTGAAACATCTGATTCAGAAGTTAAATCACCTTGGTAAAATTTGATTGCCTCTTTAGGAAAAGTAAAGTAAGTAGACAAATTTTCAGGAAGTGGACGTACATCGAAAACATGAATTTCAGTTCCTGGAGTACGTCTATAAAACTGTTCAATTAAGTGCAAACCAAGGAACCCTGATCCACCAATAAGAAGAACTGATTTCAATTCAGAAGTCATTATATTGATATTATTATAATAAACGAATAAAATATTCTCAAGTTATACGACTGATCCATCCATTTTATTATGAATATCAATTTATATGCACTACTGATATTTTACTAAAAATCTATAATATCTAGAACTCAAAAATATTCTTATAAACTTGTACTTTGGCTTGGTCCAAAGTGGCAAAAACTGGAATAACTTCAGGAAGTACAATTTCATCCGCTTTAATTTTCGTAGATACACTAGGTGTTTTACCTGCTGAAAATGAAAATGATGTAGCCTCGTTTTTTTCTTCCTTGGAATGTTCAGTTATCTTTTCAAGATTCTGCTTTTCCGGGAAATTAAAATTAAAACTTGACAGGCTTGGAACCTTTCCATGCTGAGTGTTATTTTCTGGAAGAGCTTGTGACTCCTTGTCGGATACGAAATTAGTGAAAGCTTTCTTAGGAGCTTCTGATGGAGAGTTGAAAGAGAAATTGAGCGAAGAAGATGTCTTGGAGACCTTATCGTCTTGGCTCTCAAATAAACCAAAAGATTTAGACTTAAGGTTATCCTTTTCAATTTTCTGTGATGTAGAAGAAATCGAAGATTGTAAAGGATTCTTAGAATTTGAAGCTTTTGAATTTGAATTTAGATGAGGTAACTCTTCTGTCCTATCAAATGCCAATGTAGAATTGATATCATTTGCAGAAAATTGTGTTGCTTTTTTCTTCGATGGCGTCATTTCAGTTACCACTTCATTTCTTGATCTCTTAAACTGTGAATTAGCATATGGGTTTGAAAAGTTTTTGATTTTGCTTTCCTCTCTATTCATGTTCTCGCTGGAATTATTCTCATCTAACATGGATAATAGTTTATTGGCAGTTTGACTAGATGGTTTCTTTGGTGTAGGTTGCGAAGAAAGTAATGAAGTCGATGACATATCAACCTTGGACTTCTTTGAGCGTGGTACAGATGATGGAGCCTTTATCCTGGTCCTATATGGGGATGGTAAGCCTGAGAATTGATATACTCTTTTCACAGAAGGCACACTATTTTTAGAATTAAAACTATTATTGACACTATGATAGACAGGTCTATATTCAGGAGTAGAAAATACAGCCGATGAGTCCTTTGGACCTTTCCTTAAGGCCCTTTGTTGATACGGGGTAGTTATTATTTTTGATGTATTGGGTTCCAAAGTAATATTTTCATTCTTGTTCGGGAAAGTTGACAACTTATTTGAACCCTCGTGCTTGATTGGAGTGCTACTAACTGAAGCAGTTTTGGATAATAAAGACAAAACACCTTCATATTCAATTTCTGTAATAGGTTTGTCGCCTTTACTATTAAAAAACTCCGATAAGATTTTGTTGGGGGTTTGTTCTACCTCATTTTTGGAAGATTTCTTTAAGGGCGTACGAAGGACATTGTCTGGAACTGGATAAGTGAAAGGCTTTAAATCACCTTTATTTGATGATTTTTCATCGGTGTCTGTAGATTGTGAACTTAATGACCATGATGAATTTTTGAAAAATTGCTTAACTTTGGAAAGAAATCCATCACCGGTTGGGTAAGGAGATGAAATTTGTTTCGACTTTTCTCTATATGAGCGAAACACCTTTCTATTATCCATGATGATTGTACTTCAATTTTGTAATTAAAGTTTCAGAATTATTTTCAATTATTAAACGCATTACCAATGTCACGTGATAAATACTGGAGGAAGGAAAAAATGGGGCGAGCTGGGAATTGAACCCAGGGCCTCTCGCATATTTGATTAATCAATTCAGTTAACTGAGTTGTCGCCCAAAGCGAGAATCATACCACTAGACCACACGCCCGTTTTTCTGGAATTAAAATTGTCATATTTATAGTATCTAGCTATTAGGAATTATATTTTTTCTGAATAAATGAATTTATGTAATTGGAAGTCTTATATTCTATGAAATGATAATATAAGTCAATACCAACATTGTTTATATGGTACAAATAATATGTATACAATATAAGTATAATTTCATCAAGTAAATAAAATTATTGTAAATCACCTAATGCCAATATGTGTAGGTCTTTAACAAAAAGCTTTTAGTATCATTTCTTTAGTTTGGGCATATCAATTAATAAGTTCATTATAAGGTTTTCGGATAAATATATTAAAAATGTATTTTGAAGTAGATGTTCTCTATTTTGGATAGTTGTGTTATACCACTGGGGTTCTTATTACTAGGCTAGTAGAAGCTCTATCTTATTACCCTTTGAAACCCAATTACATTTATTCCTGATTACAGTTAGCAAACACTATTCCTTCTAAAATGATTTCTTCTAACTTTTTCAAATTAAAATATAATGGGTTGAAAATGACCAATGATTGCAAAATAGTGTATTGTAATTAGCTATCTTAAGCATTATAACTATGGAGCATGAATTGTAAAGCCAAAATAACCCATAGCATTAAACTTTATATTTTTCTAAGTTGTTAACAATATTGATATTATTTGTAAACAGAATGTTCGGAATTTGCTATAATTGTGATGATATTAATAAAATGCGAATATGATCATGATAAAATAGAGTAATTTTATTATTTTATTATTTGGAATGTCTTGTGAACAGGAACATAATGAACACGGTCATAATCATGATGACCATATCCTTCCAATTCAAACTAATACTTCTCAAAACTTGCTTTCGAAAATAAATTTGGATGGGGTTAAAGCATTGAATTTGGCCAATCCTTCTGATGAATTGCCAAAGCTCTTCAGGCCCTTAGAAGAAAAGTTTGAACTAAAGCCGGTGATTAAGTCAGATTGCGATGCACAATTGATTATCAATATTCCGTTTTTAAATAGCTCAACTAAATTGTTTTCGTTGATATTGAGATCTAATGGAGACAAGTATTGCCCAAAAACTATAAAGCTCTTTAAGAATGATGAGCAGATTGATTTCGATAACGTAGAGTCAAAAAAGCCTATTTTTACAATAACACACCCTAGGCTTGGTGTAATGTATAATGAAGATGACAATGACCTACCAGATATCCTAGAGCAAGAAGATGAATTTGTGGAGCACTTTTTGCCAAGACATAAACTCACTGGAGTACAACATTTGACAGTATTTATTCAGGATATATATGAAGATGAAGATGAAGATGAGTGCCATTTACATTATTTAGAATTGAGGGGCGAAGCTACAGAACTAACCAAAGACCCTGTAATTACACTTTATGAACTGGCCGCTAATCCAGCAGATCACAAGAGTTTTGTAAAGGAATCCACTCGTTTCTCGATGGGTAATTGATATGCATAATATAATAATTTAAAAACCTCCAAACTGATAAAAAAGGATTGGTTTTCGAATACATTGGAAATACCCTTTCTGTACGACATAGCGTTTTTTTTTTCTAATATAATTTACTAACATTAAATCAATATGTAGCAAATTTTGAAAGCTGAAAACATTATTTTTAACATTAATAGGTAGCTTTTAATCTAGAATTTAATACGATATCATACAAATAGTATCACTATGAAATGTTTTAAAAAATGGAGCATATCTAGACCGAGAAGGTACACTTATCGGGGGAGAAAATTTATTTAATATTAGATAGCAATCTAAAGATAAGGGTACTTTTTTACTTTTTTATTCACATATTCAATAATGGCTTTTACCCCAGTTCTTGCTTTGGGTCTTGTCTCACAATCCATCTTTGTAGGAGGAAATGTTGCAATCTCCAGTTTGTTTATTCCAATCATTCGTAACAGTCAATTACAACCTTCAAGTCAAGTAAAATTGTGGAGCAAGATGTTTACTGGAGCAACAAAAATTATGGTCCCTTCTGCAATAATAAGTTCTATTTGCTATTTTTATCAAGCTTATTATTCTGTTGATAGAGAAAGTCGCTTACCAATGCTTATTACTGGTGCTATTTCACTTTCTGTTCTTTTCTACACTAGAATATTTATGTTTCCAAATATAAGACAACTTCAAGGATATGAACTGCTAGCCGATGAAGAATTGGAATCTAAGAACTTTGGATCTTCAATAGATCTTTGGAATAAATTAAGTATCATTCGTGTTCTTATTTTTTCTGTTGGGTTTGCAAGTGGGTTATGGTCACAAATTTCAAAATTATAACGCTGACTGAACAGAGATACAAATGAAAAAAAAATAAATAACCAAATGTGTAGTGAGACTGATTTAGCGGTGTTTGTTGCGCTAGTTATATAATTTAAATAACCAATTTAATTTACAATTAAATCATAAAGTATGAACTTTTAACTTGCATCAATATTTTTGTAGAGCCATATAAGGATGTCTTCTCTTGTTGGAGATGATCTAGTAATTTTAAGTACTTTGTTCAGGCAAATGAATATTTATGCCATAATAAGTAAGTAATTAAATTATCGTAAATTTTTTTCAAAATCTACAATGTTATATTAAATCTCAATTTAAGTAGAGTAAAATATGTATACAATTTTGAATTTTTAGAATGAATAATATAAATTATTTTCAATTAGTTACTTTAATTGTTAGAATTCTATATATGACACCCCTCAATCTTTAAAAGATCCTTCCATGATTCAATTGGCAATTGTTAAGTGTTATCCACCTAAACCATATTGTATAGGTGTCTAATTATATGCAACGAGCAAAAATATTAATAATATTATGTGACTTAACAGTATTGCTGTATATAAAAACTACTACCAGCTTTTAGTACAAAATTACCCGCTTAATTTATGCTCAATTTGGAGTACGTACTAATTTGGCAAGGTCATTGTGCGTCGTCTAGCTTCAGTCTAGCCGCACTGGGATTGATGAGAACAGCAGCTATTTGGAAGATTAAAACTAATAATGTACATAATGGCATAAATGGCCTGGTTTCATCTTATATCAAATTCTGCTATCAAATAAAGTTTAATACCGTTTATCTATTTAAGGAAATTTGTTTCATTTTTCTTCGCAAAACTAACTCGATTCTCAAACAAACTTGACACATCACGTAATATTAACGGCCGCAAATACCACATTCAAAAGCGATGTGTTGGGTTATGTATATTGACTTTACTAGTGTTTGTACTAATATAAAAAAGAATTAATATCCCTACTGAGCCCTCAATGGTAATCTTTAAACACCTTTTATTTCCAAAAAGTTAAGTGCATCAAACTCTCTCTTTATATATAACTACGATGAAAACATGTACTACATCTTTATACAATTTATGTAAGGATCATCCTACTTACTTAGTATTTCATATATCTTTTGGTTTGGCTATCTTACTAATTTATCTATAGACAAACAATATAGAACACGTACAATTCCAGTTGGCTATTTGTGCAGGACAAGAATTCATAAAAATTTGTTCCGTTATAACTCAAGTGGGAAAAAGATAACTTCGATAACAGTACAATTTTAAATATAACAAGTTTAAATTGGTATTTTAAGAAAGAAATTTAACAGAATTGATTCATTAAGAGTCAATAACATATCAGGTAGTATAAATTAAGATTCCAATCGAATTTTTTGGTCATATATATACATATATATATTACGTCAACTAGAGAAGTTTATTCGGGGTTCTCGTTATATTGAAAGGAATACGGATTCGATATACTTGATTGAAAATGGGAGCTTGTTGCAGTTGTCTTTCGTCTAACAATGTTGACGGAAAGTACACACCTCTTTTGTTGGCCGAAAACGAAAGGGAGGCCATTTCTGCGTTATTACAATATTTAGAAAATAGGTCTGACGTTGACTTTTTCAGCAATGGCCCATTAAGGGCGTTAAGCACTTTAGTGTACTCTGAAAACATAGACTTGCAAAGAAGTGCAGCTTTGGCGTTTGCAGAAATAACGGAAAAGGATGTTAGAGAAGTGAGCAGGGATGTTTTAGAGCCAATCCTTATTTTATTACAAAGTAGTGACTCAGAAGTTCAAAGAGCAGCATGTGGTGCTTTAGGAAATTTAGCTGTCAATAATGAAAATAAAATATTGATTGTAGAAATGGGAGGTTTAGAACCATTAATCAGACAAATGATGTCCACAAATATTGAAGTACAATGCAATGCAGTTGGTTGTATTACTAATTTGGCTACTCAAGATGATAATAAATCTAAAATTGCCAAGAGTGGTGCTCTCATACCTCTTACAAAACTTGCAAAGTCAAAGGATATTAGAGTTCAGAGAAATGCCACTGGAGCCTTATTAAATATGACACATTCGGGTGAAAACAGACAAGAACTAGTTAATGCAGGCGCAGTTCCAATATTAGTATCTTTATTGTCTAATGAAGACGCTGATGTGCAATATTACTGTACAACTGCATTATCTAATATTGCTGTGGATGAACTGAACCGTAAGAAGTTAGCCACAACTGAAACCAAGTTGGTCAATCAATTAGTAAGCTTGATGAGCTCTCCTTCTCCAAGAGTTCAATGTCAAGCAACATTGGCTTTAAGAAATCTTGCGTCTGATTCTGGTTATCAGGTTGAAATCGTTAGGGCAGGGGGTTTGACTAATTTGGTACAATTATTAACTTGCAATCATCAACCTTTGGTTTTAGCTGCGGTTGCTTGTATCAGAAATATTTCAATACATCCATTAAATGAGGGATTAATTATAGAAGCAGGATTCTTAGATCCTTTGGTGTCATTGCTAGACTATTCTGATCTGGAGGAAATACAATGCCATGCTGTTTCAACCTTAAGAAACTTAGCTGCTTCTAGTGAGAAAAATAGAACTGCTTTATTAGCAGCTGGAGCAGTGGAAAAGTGTAAGGAATTGGTTTTAAAAGTTCCATTATCTGTTCAACTGGAAATATCAGCATGCTTTGCGATTTTGGCATTAGCTGATGACTTGAAACCGAAGTTATATGATAGCCATATTATAGATGTATTGATTCCATTGACATTTAGTGAAAATGGTGAAGTATGTGGTAATTCAGCTGCCGCTTTGGCCAACTTGTGCTCAAGAGTTTCAAACGAACATAAAGACTTCATTTTGAATAATTGGACTGAGCCAAACGATGGAATATATGGATTTTTAATTAGATTCTTACAAAGTGGAAGTGCTACCTTTGAACATATAGCTTTATGGACTATATTACAATTGTTAGAATCTAATAATTTGGAAATCAATGCCTTGATAAAGGAAAACGAGTCAATTTTGTCTGGAATCAAAAACCTAAGTGTCTCTCAGCAACAATATCAAAACCAGTCTCAACAACACATAAATAGTAATGAAGACCAATTTGAAGATCCCAAGGTTGAGTTGTTCAATTTGACTCAACAAATTTTACAAATCTTAGGATAAGACACTATGTGATTGCTCGAAGACAAATATCATAGAGGTTTCTAATAACATAATTCTCGCATAGACTAACAGAAGATTGTCGTCCAAAAATTCCTTCATATTTAATTCTACACTTATAATTTTTTTCTTTAATGTGATATACACTATCAAATATATATATCGATCTATATCTGTAATAAATGCTATTATATATTAGTATTAAAAGTTATTGAAAAGTATTTAAGAACCACTCTCTCCCTCTAAAATAGCAAGCTCATGCGAGGTTTCAATATCATTGTTCTTGACATTTAAAGATTTTAATTTATCAATCAACTCATCATTAACATCTTCTGAATCTCCTTCTTGTTCAATACTCTTCGGTGATGGACGCTTTGCCTCTTGTGCTAATGCATCTAATTCGATTTCGATTTCTTCGTCTGTATCACGGTCGAAACCAGCAAGACAATCACTTATAATGGAGGTAGTATTAATTTGATCATCAATATCCATTTTGAGATTTTCAATATCATCTAGACTAATCTTAGAATTCACCTCAGATAGAATCTTTGAACTGGAAGCCAATTGACTGAATATTTCATTATTTGCATTTGCATCATTAATACTTCCTAAAATTACATTTAATTGATGTAATGACCCCATCAAATCCAATAGTGATTTATTAAATGCTTTTTTAAGAATCATCAACTTTTTGATGTAATCATTTTCAAATGCCTTCTCTCTGACAGATAACTTGATTTTCAAATCTAAATCTTTAATTTTGTTTTCTAACAGATTAGTCCGATTCTCTAATTTGTTGATACTACTCTGTATATTTATTATGGCGATATCCAGTTCAGTTATTGGATCATTATTAAATTTGATATAAGTCTCTAAATCTTTTTTTAATATTTGACAAAGCTTCATATCCCTACTCCATAAGATTAATAATATTTCAATATCCACCATCCTTGCATTGAATTTATTGTTTAATAAATTATATAGTGATTGTTTATTGTGCAATTTGGAAGAGTAGTGTCCTTCTTTATTGATATAACTGTTAATTTCATCATAATATTTACTTCCTAATTTAAGAAAAGCATCCCAACAAATATATCTTTCATTCACCAATTTCCCTTTATTATCGCAAACAGTAAAGCCACCTCCAAATCTAACAGATCCTAGTGCCCATTCTACCCATATCTTAGGGCTGAGGTAGTCTGAAAACTTGTTTCTTGTATTGCACATCTTAGAATATATTTCTTCACTCCTTTCGTATATGGACAAAGGTACAAACTTTTTTTGATGTACCAATTCTTGAAGTATCACTTTCATTCCTAGAGGTTTTCCATGATCTGGCAAACTTAAAAACTGACAAATATCAGGATATGTAGTAATCGAAACTTTGGAATCTCCGAAATTACTCATTGCAAGAGCAGTAAGCAAATTGCTCCAAGCATCAATATTAGCATCAAAACCTTCAGGGTTTAACTCCCTCAATGTAGAAAATTCAGAATATAGTGATGGGATTCTAGATTTCCTAAACTCTTCTCTCTCAAGTATAAATTTTTTTACGTCATCACTCATCACATCAATCACTAAGCTTTCTTATCTAGGATTAAATTTTATTGAGAATGCGATTTGATCTTGTGTTATATGCTAGAAATAAAAAACTCTATAAAATACGTATGCTACAAACTGAGAACTTAATTTATGTTCAACTTTTCAAAGGATAAATCAACTTGATCTCTCAAAGCATCCACTACGTCTAATATGGCAGTCGAAGCTGGAGAATCAGCGTAAGAATCGAAAAAAGATTCACCCGCATCACAGGTTTTACCTATTCTTGGATCCAAAGGTACAGATCCTAAGAATGGAATATTCAAGTCCTCACATAATTTCTTACCACCACCAGTAGTAGCTCTGAAAATCTGACTTTCACCTTTACAGTTAGGACAAACAAATCCCGACATATTCTCCACCAACCCTAAGATCTTTATATTTGCTTTACGACAAAAATCTATTTCTTTTCTCACATCTAAAAGAGCAACTTCTTGAGGAGTGGTAACAATTAATGCTCCATCTATACCTGCTTCCTTCATGTATGTAGTAACCGATAAATGTTCATCTGATGTGCCTGGTGGAGTATCTACTACTAAGTAGTCTAATTTCTCTCCCCAGTTAACGTCCTTTAAAAATTGCTTTATTAGCCCATTCTTCTTAGCCCCTCTCCATATCACGGCTGAATCAGGATCAGGCAACATAAACGATATACTCATTAATCCTAAATTATCTGCAACATACACGGGGGACCAACCTGAGTTCGATTGGTGTATAGATTCTCCTTCTGCTCCCAACATTCGAGGTAATGAAGGCCCACAAATATCTAAGTCCATAGCACCAACTTCAAGATCCTCATCAGCTGCTAAAGCCCAAGATAACATAGATGTAAAAGTGGATTTTCCTACTCCTCCTTTACCAGAAAGTACTAAGATCTTATGTTTTATTTGACTGAGTCTTTGATTAATCATTGGTAAGTCTGGGTCTGGTCCTTTCGGTATCTGTGTGGAACAGATCTCTTGATTAGGGCAGCCATCACAGGCATCACCTTTACCTGCTTGCTCAGATTCTGGCCCTGGACAGTGTTCTGGTTCAGGTGCCTGTAATTTTGGGTTACCCAAGTCTATATCCTTAGAAGGCGACATGTCTAACTTAACAACAAATTATTATTTATATTTTTTAATCTTCTTTTAATCTTAATTATTAATTACTAATTGCTTTTTTGATATTTTAAAATTAATATGCAGTATCTATATACATACCATATAGAAGCTAAACTATTGATTGTAGACGAATAGAAAAGTATGCTAATTCATTCTCTCCCAATTTTAGCGAAAGGATCTTTTCCTTTGTAACCAGTAACTCTTTAGCATGCTCGATAGCCATTTCACCCACTTTTTTTGAAATTATCTTCAAAGCAGTACGACTTTGAAATGACTTCCCATCTTTTACCAACGGTATGTTCGTTAATAAGAAATCCAAGGTAGATAAATCTGGATCTTCTGTATTTTCCGAAATTTGGATGTATTTGTAGTATATATTAGCTGTCTGATTCCAGTCTGGAATAATGCGGCCCTCGTCAGGAAATTTAGAAATTAAGCTTAATAAACGGCCCTTTAAAACGGAATTGTTAGATATAACACAAATAGGACCGAGCTCATTGACGATAGTCATACAAGATCTTTCCCATAACTTTGCATTGATTAATGCTTCGCATTCTTCCCAATAATTACCCTTTTTAGCGTAGTTCATGGATCTGGCCTCAAAGATTAATTCCTTTGGAACCTTCAAAACGGTATTCAAAAATTCTTCTTCGTCTCCAATATCAGACTTAATGTCCAACTTATCGACGTTTTCGATTACAGCATTTCTAATTAAGCTCTGGCTAACAGAATCAGTTTCAATATGAGCATAAATAAATATGGCCTCACTCCACATACCATGCTTTTGTAAAGATTTTCCAAACGAAGCTGATAAGCTCTCGTCAATTTCATCGCTGTCATTTAAGACTTTATTGAAATACCATTTTAACTTGAGCGATAGATTTGCAACAGAAATTGATTTCAACGCTTCGGTTGCACCCGATTTCTTGAATAAGCGATAAGATTTGAGAATATCTAACACAGGACTTTTCTCTTGAATTTCATCGAAATATTTATCTAAAATTTCGAATAGTTCCAAATTCATATCACCATAGAAGAGCCTAATGGCCAAAGTAATATTCCAAGGTAAGTTTTCACTAGCAGCTTCAATCCTACCCGCAAGAATTTGATGAATTTTTATAACTACTCGTGGGATCTTCTCAATAATGTCGCTATCTTCCCAGCTAGTCAATTGATTACTAGCAATTACCTTAACGGCCTCGTCATTAGAATCAAGCAATGTGATCATACTTGCTAAATGTAGATTGTTGGAATTAATAGCACTCAAAATTGCTTGCTTTAAATCACCAGCGCAGATAAGAATAAATATAGTTTCCATTTTATCATCTTCATACTTCTTTAATAAGTCACTAATAGTTGGTTTATTAAATATTTTCAACCATTTTTTTATTTTCTTCTTTTGTTGTAAATCCTTTAGATGATCAATTAAATTAGATTTTGATTTTTCAACATCGTCATATTCATCAGATATATCAAAAGCATCAAATAATGCCGAACCTAATTCTAAGAATTGCTTTTCTTCAATGCTCACATCCGCATATGTCATAATGTCAGAAAATGAAGGAGAAGATTTTTTTAAAACCTTAGGATAGTTATTATCACGTAATTTGATATCAGACTTGGAAATAAGTTTGAAAACAACGTTAGTAAAGTTGTTTAAACTTTCATCTTTAATATCAGCATCATTTTCTTCAGCCTTTGCTGCGTTATGGTCATCAATTACCATTTCATTTTCAGCAATTGACTTGTTAAAGTCAGAAAATAAAATTTCATCGACCTTTTCTATGGTGACATTATTGTTAGCTGGGAGTTCTTTAACCAACGGGTTTAATGACGAATTTATATCATTTGACAATTCCAACTGAATTAACCAGTCGTCAGACACTGGAAAGTTTGATTTTATTTTTATATTATCAAATGCAGTTTCATTTGAAATTTCAGGTTCATAGGCTTTTTCGTTGACAATTTCATCGAAGTTCACATCTCTTGGTAATACACTTACAAATTGTTTTAAATAATCGAATCTTTTATCTTCAAAAGCTCTCTCAGCCTGATCTTGCTCTATTTCATTATCGCTAGAACTTGAAGATTCAATAGTAATATCACTTACATTAGCACTTAATTCAACCGCAGTTCTGTGGTCTTTATATTTCGTAATTTGGGAATTTATTTCATTTTTAAGCAACCCTCTCTTAATATTTAAAGGATTATCCTTAGATAAACTATTGTATTTCCAAGTCCCTGGGATTCCATCAGTATCATAGCTTAATTTCAATTTTTTTAGCTCTTGGCTGACTTCTGGGTTCTCATAAATTTTTGAATATTCTAATGTAGCTTCCTCTTCTTTTTCATCTTGTTTTCTCTTAAGATCAATTAACTTTTTATTCTCTTGGTCTTCTTCATCGAGTAAACCCCAAATACTAAAGTGTCTAACTTTAAAAACCCAAACACAGGTAATTGGATCATATGTAACAAATTGCATACCTATCTGAGATTGCAAATATTTGATATAATCACCAGCTGAGACATCATCTTTTGGTTTGATACCTTCTAAAGTAATTGTTGCTGGAATATTCAAACCAAAACCAATTGGAGGCTTTGATTCTTCTTCCGCATAGACTTGGATGTTTTTATGATGTATTTTTATAA
This sequence comes from Schwanniomyces polymorphus var. africanus, assembly GCA_030563145.1. Taxonomy (NCBI): domain Eukaryota; kingdom Fungi; phylum Ascomycota; class Pichiomycetes; order Serinales; family Debaryomycetaceae; genus Schwanniomyces; species Schwanniomyces polymorphus. The sequence continues at coordinate 25,672 of JAKUBG010000012.1, forward strand.
TATTTTCAAATAATTCTTTGTTCAACGTAATATTCTTTTTCCTGGCCAGAATAGCTATTCTAGATAAATCTACAGGAAAATTGTACGCAACTTGACCGTATCCAACTCTTCCAACAATAAAATTCTCTATATTTGTTAACTGCTCATCAGATAGTTTAGATAATTCTTTAATTGGAGGGTTGCACCAGTATCCGTTATTAGATTCCTTATTATCAGGGTCGTTAATATTCTCTTCTTGCCTTTGTAAGTCATCTTTTCCTAATAACTTGACATTTTTCATTTCCAATAAGTCTTTCTTTTCATCTGGTGTCTTGTATGCAAACCTGGCACCTAACTTCATATCAGTCTTTTGAAGAATATCTTCATCATCACTTTCATCACTAGAGTATTGGTCTTGAAGTAATTTATCAGATAGCACTATACCTGACATGATTTTTCTCTTTTTTGAATTAAAGACCTTATCAGCATCAATCATATGATATTTCAATGGTTTTGATTTAATAACTAGTCTTTTAATGCTTGAAATATCTCTGGAGACAATTTTAGATTTATAAGGTTGCTTAGAGATTCTTTTTGGAGCTAGATTTTGGGATTTTGGTAAGACATTTAATTTATCTCCTGATCCTAAGAAATTACTAGGAGTAAACAATCCTTTCGTGATAGATTCTGTCGCTGAATTTCTAAAAAATCTAAATGTTCTTCCTAGTTTGCTTAACAACGAAGATTTTTGGTGTTTGCCTTCTTTCTTATTCCTTACGTTATTATCCAAATAAGAGCATCTTCTTTTCTTATCAGACACATCACTAATTCTAGAATCTTTTAGCATTTTTTCAGTGATAGATTTAGGCATTGTATTTATATCATATTTTACAGAGGCAAACTCTTGGCTTTGCCCATATGGATTATTTGTTACTGATTGAGTACTATTCTGCAATGTATTATTTCCCAGGGAAAAATTTGAACCCCCAAATAAGCCACCAGAAGTTGGATTACTAGAGTTTCCAAATATTCCAGCTCCGGCAGAAGTATTATTGGTTGAGGAATTGCCAAATAATCCAGATCCACTTGATGATGCGTTGCCAAATAACCCAGTTCCACTAGAAGTATTATTAGATGCTGAGTTTCCAAACAACCCGGTACTGGCAGAAGTATTATTAGTTGAAGAATTGTTAAATAGCCCAGTTCCACCTGAAGTATTGTTAGTTGATGAGTTACCAAATAAAGATGATCCCCCAGAAGCTGGATTATTCGTTGAATTTCCAAATAACCCTGATCCAGGATTATTTGTTTTAGTAGAATTTCCAAAAAGGCCCGTTCCAGTTGATGCATTATTATTATTATTTGATCCACCAAATAAACCTGTTCCAGTGGAAGTACTATTACTACTAGGTGGTGTACTAAACATACCAGTTCCTGTTGAAGTAGAATTGTTAGTGGTAGATGAATTTCCAAATAAACCTGAACTTGATGAGTTATTTACACTATTATTATTAGGAGCTGTAGAGCCGAACAAATTATTATTTCCAGTGCTGTTTCCAAAAAGTCCTCCACCAGAAGTCAGTGCACTAATTCCTGAAGTTTTAGGTTGGTCTGAATTGGAATTTCCAAATAGTGAGCCACTACCAGTACCACTAAAGGAAGATGACCTACCGAAAGATGTAGCAGACCCCCAATTATTATTGTTTGCATTGGTGTTTGTAGTTGAGCCAAACATCACAAAGATTTCTTTTTCTTTCAATTAAGTTCCAATTACCAGTAAACCTTATGAAATAGTTACTAATTCAAATTCTGAACTCTAACAAAGTACCTTTGCTATGTTATAGGGTCTTGTTTTCAAACAACTTATGATTCGTAGTATCTACAAATTCTCATAAACATAATGAGTCGTGTAAAAAATTGTATGCCCATAATTACATAACGATTCTCAAATGTACGCTTTTAATAAATTATATGAGATACTATAAAAGTAATATTTTTCTATTCATTAGAGATATGCAATTTGATAGTTGACTCAGCACAGTGCCAAAACTTGTCAAATTTTCTTAAGTTTCCTTTGCTAGAATAAACTTTATTTGGGATACCAACGTCAATCAAATAGTGCGATATTTCACCTTCTTCTAAATGACCATTTTTGTAAGCATGAGCCAATCCAGTAATAGGTAATCCCATGGATATACACCATTTAGACTTTAATCTCAATTCTGGATCTTGGATGGTACCTGAACCACCATCAATACCCGATGGGACATCTAAAGACATTATCTTCTTCTCTTGAGAAGGCAAATTACACCATGATATCAAATCCTTCAATCCTTTTTGGGCTTCTTCTTCATAAAATATATCTTCTATATGCTCATCATATCCCTGTAAAGCATCTAAAATCAATTCTACAGGAGTGTCTAATTGATTATCTATAACATCAAGCAAAACTTCTACGCTAGATTTTATTACTTTTCCATCTGTACTCTCAAATAATTTCCACTGCTTAGTAAACTCTTTATCGGAATAATCATTATGAAGAACAAAAGCTAATACTCGTATGCCATGGTTAGACAAATGACGGCCAGTAGCAAAAGCCCGACTACCACATCTGCCTGTACCAACAAGAAGTAAAACTAGCGGTGGTAAGTTATGGTTCTTTTTATTGCTTAATCTTGTGGTTCCTCCGAGTATATCATTAGCAATTAACTGTGATAAATTCGATGCAGAAACTTCTGCCATAATATTTGGGGTAATTTCATAGGATTCAGATGAGAGTCTTTCAATTTCCAACAATTGTACTGGGGTTGCTAATGGAACTTCATTTAAACTATTTGAATTCACAAAAGTAATTCTACTTATAGTAGTATCTCTATTAGCATTGGATGTTATTCTTGTTAAATCTGGTGTTTTGTTAGAATTGGTTCTTCCAATATTCTCCCAATTATCCAACTTGTTAGAATCTAAAACCATTTCATGATTCTCATATTTCTGCTTAAAGCTTTTTTGATTCTTTACAGATTCAACCTTGTTATGACCAACTAGTCTTTCATTTGGATTTACAGTATCCTTCTTACGGAAATCATCGAATATAGACTTCTTATCGAACATGGCTAGATTAGCAGCAAAATCAAACTCTGGAAGTGGTTTGATATCCTGAGCATTATCACCTTCCCAAGGCAGCTCTGTCGCCCTCCTTGATGGAGTACCTGATCTATCGATTGATGTACTCTTTTGTATATCCGAGCTCTTCTTATCAGTAGGTTTAGGAATCTTTGAGGGAGCTGAGCTGAATACAATCGCGTCATCTAATAATGAAGGCTGTGGAGTTGGGGTAGATGCTTTAACATTATTTCCACTATTCTTTGAATTCTTCCCTTTAGAGTTCTTTAGAATTTCAGCTGGTAACTGTGTAACTTTCAAGTCTACGATATTAATACTTGGAATGTCAACAGTAGGTATTGTTTGACTTGGGTTTACCGATTGTGTGACATTGACTAAAGATATTAAGCTGTTTGAAACATTTGCAATAATACCTGAACATGTTGTTCCATCTTTTAAGCTTAGCTTAACTTTATAATTGATAAACTCAGACATTGACTAAAAACAAGTATGCAGACTTCTAATGTTTTTTTGAATATCATTAATTAGTGAAAATTTAGAGCGACTGAAGTTGACACGACAATTATAAAGCAGAACACCTAAATGATATTTCAAATTTTCTTGAACATATAAACCTAAATTTACTTCTAGACTGTAGTTATAGTCGTAATTGCGTCTTCTTCATTTTAATTTCTAGTGTAATTTTTTCATTCATTGTAGAAAAAGTATTTTGCAACATCAACACTTCTTTAGTACTAATCGAGTTATCAGAAGAATTCGTATTCATTGAAAGCATCATTATTCCATTTTAAAATTCCTTATTCAAGTTTTAATTTAATTGAACTATAACCAAAGTAATTTAGTTAATTTAATTTTGAAAATAAGTTGTATAATTATAAAAACTTCTATATTATTTAAATGAAATTAACATTAAACTCAAAAACTTCTACAATTACTTCTGAGTTATCATCTCATATACCCAGTTTCTCCTTGGCTTCATAAAAATGTCTTGAGTTCATAAATTTGTATCATTATGAAATTTAATTATTCAAAAATCATAAGGAAGTTAGTCTAATTAGAGTGGTAATTATTCATAACATCGCGTGCAATATTAATAAATTATCTAAATAGTTATGATGCAAATAAATACCAATAATATGGAAATTTGTAAAACATACCATAATCTGTCGAAGATACTTTCAATTACGAAATAGCTACTGTCATAACTAACCTAAACTCTACGTACAAATCTGATTTTTCACAATCACATTAGATTTCTGACAGATCTCAATTTGTATATACGATAATATCACGCAACCTGTGACTATAATCCTCCATCGAAGGGTTCTACTAGAAATATTCGAATTAGGTCTTTGTCACTAAAAGCTTCTAATTTTAGCTAATGTATCTATGAATTTCAAATTCACCATCAGGCAAGAAAAACGCTCGTTTTCCTATATGCCTTGCCAAAATCAGTAATTCCTGTGCCGATCGCAATGAAATATTTTGGAATTATATTAATTCTCTGACATTATAACAGGAGTTTAGCAACTATTTCAGCAATGGGCTCAACAAGTGTACAGAAGGTAAGCCCTAGAGATATATTCTTTTATATTCCTAACTTAATTGGATATTTCCGTGTTTTCACGGCGTTATTGTCTTTCTTTTGCATGAGACACCATCCAGTCTATACCTTGGTATTTTACGGTATATCGGGATTTTTGGATGCATTTGATGGATATGCAGCTAGAAGGTTCAACCAAGGTACAAAATTTGGTGCTGTATTAGATATGGTTACCGACAGATGTGCTACTTCTTCGTTGATTGTATATTTAGGTATCATATACCCAAGATACTTCGTTGCGTGGCAAGTATTAGTATCTTTAGATTTGGCATCCCACTATATGCACATGTATGCTATGTTAACATCTGGTTCAGAAAGTCATAAGAATGTTGGTACCGAATCCAAAATCTTATCATTATACTATTCTAATAGAAAGGTGTTATTTCTCGTTTGCATGGTGAATGAATTATTTTATGTTGCTTTATATTTGCATTATTATGAATTTTTCTGGCTAGGAACTGTATTATCATACTTGAGTGCTCCTATCTGGTTGTTTAAACAATTTGCTAATGTTGTGCAATTGAGAACAGCTGCTTTAATCCTTGCTAGAGTTGATGCTGAAACAAAATCTAAAACTACTTGAAATTAATATTTTATTTCACAAATATAAACCGTAAAATTATTTATTTTTGTATTACATACCCATATGTAGAATCTTCTTTAGTTCTATTATGCACTTTTTCTAGCGATGTTTTTGCATGGTCTATTAAGCTTTGTTCCCCTTTCAAAAGGGCTAGCTCATTTTCTAATTCAAAACATTTTGAAAGCTTAACATTATGAACACTATATTTGAAGCCAGAAATGCTTAAATTTAGGAATTTTAAGACTTTATTGAAGAGCTTGTTATTCGATGTATCTTTTTGGTAAAGGCCCAAATAAGTTCTAGCGATTTCAAAATATGCCAGTGATGTAAAATCTAATATATCAACTGAAACAATGACAGGTAATATTTGATCATGAAGACTGTATGCATCTTCATAATTTTCCATATTATTTAACATGGATAAAAGTAAAATCATTCCCTCAGCAATAATCGTAGCCAATCCAATCTTTTGACCCTGTTGGAGTTGCTGTATAATTAGACTCATAGCTCTCGATTGGCAACCAGTATTATCAAATATTTGACATTTTAATAAGTTGAGTTTTATAACAAAGTACATATTAGAATGAAATGTTGCTTGTTTTAAGCTGTTTGAAATAATAGTTAAAGCAGTTTGGGAGTTTTCTAAACTCAACTCAACTTCGATCTGTAACAATATCAATTCTTCCTTTAGATTAATATCTTTAATATCACTTTTCAACAAGACATCAACAATTTCTTTAGAAATATTATATCTTCCTTTCATCAAATTTAATTTAGTTAGCATTATTAAGCTTCTAATTTGAACCATACTATATAACGTATGATCATCCATCACTTCAGATTTGATCTGCTCTAATTCATTATAAGCAGATTCAGTTTCTCCCTTCAGAAACTTAAGAAATAATGATCTAATTTTAATAGATATTTTATCACTCTTCTTTTCACAGGATTCAAGAGATATATCACAATACGCTTCGCATAAACTTGGAACTCCAATTCGACCCCAAATAGATGCCGATAACTCGATAGATTTTACGAAGGAAGTTATATTATCATTAATTGAAATATATGTTCCTTTCAATAAACTTTCAAGATATTTATTCATCGAGCCACCATTATTCAAAATCTGCAAAGCCTCTACGTTATAACTCAAGGAATAAAGCAGCAATGAAACCAGTTGGGATTTTTTTATTAGAAAATATAATAATTGAGACTCGTCGTTATTATTGTAAAAGCTTTGACGTTTCCAAAGATCAGGATTATTTTGAAGGAAATTGAAGAGCCATGATAATATATATGTTAGAGTAATATTATCTTTATTTTCGCGAGCAACTGAAATAGCTTCTTCAATAGCATCTATTGCCTTTTCATTTTCTCCAAAATATTGATGCAAGGATGCTCTTGATATTAATGCAAAATGATAAAAATACTTCGAATTATTTGAAACCATATAATCGAAATACTGATGTAACGCCTGGAAGGCACCATTATAATTAGATTCTTTTAGACTCTCCAAATATTGAATATAATAAAATGAGGGTGAATTATTAAAACTAATATTTTGAATCAGTGAAGTCCTGGAATCAGGGTATGTCATTAGATACATTATATCCTTTAGCATTTGTGGGGTCTTTGTTCCATTATTTTCTAAAATATTAATTTGTTTATCTAACAATACCTGTAAATCATGCTTTGGTACTGGCACCAACTTTGTAACCTGCTCTGTATCATCAGTATTAATAGGAACTTTAATGCCAATTGTTTGAGAAAGCTGGGTATTAAGGCGGCTAAAGAAAAGCGAGTCCTCTAATTCCAGCTTTTCTTCTTTTGCTGCCTCTTTCAACTCAACACTTTTCGATTTACTTGAATATCCACCTATTGAAGTAAATAAATCTCTCGTAGATTCTCTATATTCAACAAAGGATTCATATAAAATAAAAATCTCTTCAAATTCTAGTAATTTAAATGCAGTTGTTGTTCTATGGATAAAAGATCCAAGGAAAGAACGTTTCGAAATACGCTTGATTAATTCCTTAGGATCACTTATAATGCTTTTAACATCAACCAAGCATGCTTCGAACTGTGTGAACGCATGATCTAGCTCCTCAACACTTTTGATATCCCATAATGCTTTAAGAAGTAAATACTTCAATTGATCTGAATTTTGATATGAAGTGTGTTCCTGGGCTTCTTTTCCATTGTATACCCTATCAATATTATAACATAAATCATTTAGCGTAGGTATAGTTAACCTTTCTCCGTTTTCATCGTATAATGTATCATTTTCAAGAAACTTTATCAAAAGATTTAGGATTGGCCGTGAGCTTATTTTTTCCAATTCATTTGAACAATACAAACTAATTAAAAATAACAATGAAATTCTATGAGGCGACAAGTCTTCCGTTAATAGCAACTTGATTTTTTGCTTCATTCCATATCTTGTTCTGCTGTATATGAATTTTCTATTTACATTTAGAATTTACGCGCTAATAAATTAAGCAAAAATGTATTATGAGACTATTTATATTTATTCATCATCTGAATCATCATCAAGATCTATAGCTGGCATATCAAAATCTGAACCATCATCGGAAGCTTCTTCAGTAGCTATAGATGTGATATTAGTACTAGCAGATACATATGAAGAAGATTGGGATTCTGGTAAAAGATCTGTACCAACACCAGTTGAGGATGTTTCTTTATTTTTAATATTTTCTTGAATAGCGATTGAAGTATCTGGTTTTTTGAATTCCAACACTTCTGTTTCCTTAGAAAATATTTTCCCCTTTTCAGCTGCAGTTGATTCTAGCATTTCAACATCAGTGGCCGAAGAACTGATATCTTCTAACGTTCTGACTGGCTCAGTGGTAATTTTTTGGCGTTTAGGTTCTGGCTGTTCTCCTTCTTCTTCTTCTTCATCAGACTCAGATTCGATATCATTAACCGAGGAGCCAAAGTTCTTAATGTATACCGGTGAAGGTGGAAATCTAGGGTTATTGAAAACGCTAAGTAAAGGATCATCCTTCAAAATACTAGTAGCAATCGGCAAAAGGGAAATTTTTTCAAAACCTGGATAAAGAACAGCGTTCACCAATAGGTTTCTAAGCTCTTTGGGGACGCGCTTATCAAGATTGTAATAAGATGCATTAACTGCTTCGATAATCAAATATCTCATGATTTTATAATGCTGGGTAGATGGTAGTACTGATCTGGTAATAACAGTGCTTAAAAATGACCGAACCTTAGTAATTGTTGATTTAGGAATTGTATCAGCAAATAAATCTTCATGCGACAACAAATCAGCCAACGGGACAGATGAGTTATTCTTTCTTCTTTTGTTAGCCTTCTTATTATTAGCAATGATATTCTTATTATTCTTATTAGTAGGTTGAGATTCATTTAATCTGGGCTCAACTAGAAGAAGGGCCGCGTCAACAAACCTTAATAACTGGGACGAATCTCCCAAATTACTGAGTAAAGATAAAATATTACTAACACATTCAAGAACATCACAGCAAAACTTTTCATTTACAATTAGGGCAGTGTAATCAATTCCTTTGTTCTTGAATGGAATCAATACTTCTAAAAATGATAAAATGTTTGAGAAATGGGGTAATATGTTACCTTTATATTTCAAAACCAAATGATCTATCAAATTAACGCATTGGGCTTGATTTGCAATCGTAGTTGCTTTTATAGTTTCCTTGACTAAATCGTCACGAATATCACTTTTAATAGTAAGAAACCTGGCATTAATAGTGCAAATAACTTCAATAAGAATCAAAATACTACCGAGGGGTACTCTGACTCCGTATTGGGTCTCCGTAATTAGATAATACTTTAAAAAGGTCAACAATGTATCTATTCTCTGTGAAATTTGATAAATTGAAATAGGTTCGTTAACATCAATTATCAAATCTGGAAAGAAACCCTTTTCACCTTCTTCAAATGTGGGTAATTTTTTAATTAATGCTTGGAAATCGCCATCATCATTCAAATTGAAAAATTCTCCATAAATTTGAGCAACAGATACTGTTTCTTTTATGAGCTTCTGAACATTTTGCGCCCAAACATTCTCTGGCTCAGTTTTTTCAATCACAGGAAGGGTAGCTAAAACTTCAAATATCTTATTACGCATATTAATTGGAAAGCATTGGGATTCAGGAGAGGATAAAAGAGTGATTAATTTGCTGCCCAATTTGTTTCCAAAAGGTCTGAAAGTTGTAGGATGGTTTTTCATAATTTTAAGTAAAGATTCAAGTATCAATAATGGAACGTGGTGTAGATGGTCCATATAGTATGAAATTATAGTAGATAATTTAGGAGTTAAGATTTCTCTAGTTAAAGTAGGTTTTCCTCTGATCTTATCACACATGAAATTTAAAGCTTCAATGGCTGAAGTCAAGAGTTTTCTGTCTAAAGTCTCATTATAAGTTTCAAAAATCTTTAGTAATTGTCCCATCATAGCAACACCTTCATTAGCCAATATGTTGTAGTCATTGCTTAGGACTCTTATCAAGTTTATACCGCACCATTTCTTATAATGATTTGGTGATTTTGCTAGATTCATAGTTCGAGATACCAAATGCTTTAAATCTGACTTTCCTATAGTAGATAAAATTGATTTATCATAGTACAAGGTCGAAAGTATAGGTATAATTGAGTTGCTGACATTCTCCAACTCCAGAAGTATTATGCTTAGTGGTAAAGACATTGCCAATACTTATTCTATTTTGTATATACATACTTAATTATATTTTTTTCATTCATAGCGATGAGACATAAGTACTGCAGATAAAATAATCGAACTAATTATTATTATACTTCAATAGATAGAATTAAAGAAAAATATATAAAATATAAATATATTAAATATAAAAATGTATTACAATAGTCTTGAAAACAATTTAAGCCTAGGAAATGAATCTAAATTTCCTTTTTAAATTATAAAATGTCGCTCAAAAGATTGTTGAATCCAAATGGCTCATATAATGTACCTTCACCCTCGAAGAACTTGGACATAGATTCAACCCAATGCAATCTTAAAGAGTGTAACATGGCAGATGTACCTTCCATAACAACCAAGATTACAACTGTTAAAACAAACCACATTCCAAACAAAACAACAGTCATGAATACACCAACAAACCCATGCTTACCAAAAGAATTACCTATTGTCATTGTCCATAAAACAGTAGATAATTGTGCATGAGCTAAAGAAAGTGCCCATAATCTTAAGTAGGAAGCCGTATGGGATACACAATTCAAACAAAATTCAATGGTGTGGATAACTTGATGAATCATAATATCACCAAAGTTATGTTCCTCGTGACCTTCGTCATCATCATCATTTATTTCATGTCCAACACTTTCAGATGTTTCATCATTGCTCAATTGTTGGTATTCATGTGCTGCAGCTTCTCTATCTAACTTTCTCTTGTAGTATAATGGTTTCAATAATAATAACCATGGAACACAAACTAGAGCAATTAACAACAATATTACTTGAACTGTAGATTGACCTTCATATAATTGTTCAGTGACAGTACCAGGTGATAAAAACATAGAAATTAACATGTTCAATAAACCAGGTGGTTGTTTGTCGATCGCAAACCAGTCAACAGTCCATTTATAGACGATACACAAGGAAAGGTAACCAAAAATACCTTGCATAAATAACAAACCTGGGATAAAGTTACCAATAATGTCTATTACACTGTTGAAGTGTAAGTAGTTAACTAATGAGAATACATATGAATATGACATATGCATGTAACCCATTAAAATGGATAACTTCATTTTGTACGAGTTAGAAAATAATAAAGCATTTTCGGATCCATGCCAGAGAGGATCTAAACCAATAATATAAGTACCAACTTGAGAAGCTTGAATATTTTCACCCACTTCGAATTTAGATGGCCATTCCCAACCTGACTTAAATAAAGTCATTGATTTAGAGAAGAGATCATTATATAATAATCCAGTGTACATGGAAAAAATACCCATTAATAACAAAATATAACGACCGCTATATGCCATGTCGAAAATTTCATCTCTCTTCATTGCGCCAATTTTCTTTTCGTTTAAAACTAAAGTTAATGCTGCTAAACTCAAAATGAAACCATGACCTAAATCACCAAACATAATAGCAAACATGAAAGGAAAAGTAATAATTGTTGGTAAACCTGGGTTAACTTCACGATATGTTGCAATACCGTAAGCGTCACAAATGTTTTGAAATGCTTCTGTGAATTTGTTAGTACGGTGAAAAGTTGGTGGTGTTCTAGTAGTTTCTAATACGTTGATAATAGTAGGAATGACGTTAGAGTTTTCTGCTCCTTTAATGGTAGTTGTCAAAGTCTGAATATCACCAGTTGGGATCCAACCTTCTGCAATTAAAGTCTTTCTAGAATCATCATAATCGCAACGATTCATAGTCTTATATACAGCAGTTTCCCTTGCAACTACTTGCCACCATTTACTTAAATCTCTTGAAATTGCAATTAATTCAGAGTTCAATGCATTTTCAGTTTGATCTAAAACGGTTGAGAGGTCATTTAATTTGGAATTAACTTCAATTAATTGTTCTGTTCTCAAATTTTGAGTAGTATCTACCTTGTATAAATCAGCATCTAAGGACTCACAAATTTTTCTAATACGTTGAGTAATTATAGAACCATGAGCAAAGATGATGAAAGCACTTTTATCCACAAAGGCTTTAGATTTTGGGTCATACACCTTCTCGTTGAGATCCTTAGAGTAATAGTACATATTTCCTCTCAAGATTCTCCATAAAATTTGCTGTAAAGTAAATGCCTTTTCTCTATTGATAACACCACTGATAAACGAAGATCCAGTAAACTCTGAACCTTGAGATTCTAAGTTTGACAACAAAGCATCATCCTCGTTCGCATCTGATTGAGGAGATTCAGTAGTAGTAAAGAAATTTTCGACACTTTGAATTGTAGCTTTAAATTGAAGTAAATCTGTTTTTTTAGCATATAAAGTATCGTTAGATTCAATTAATTGCACAAGTCTATCCTCTAACAATTGTGCATTTTCGGCATGTTCTTCAATTTCAGATTGAGGAACGATGGAATTAAATTCATAAGGATAAGGAGAGATTGCTATGCTTCTTGCGTCAAGCTCCTTTTTAAAGTAAGTGTATTGCCTATCAATATTGTCTAATCTTCTTAATTCTTTAACGAATGCCCTCTGAAATTCGCTCACTTTGGAGTTTAAATCCCTGAATTGAATCAAATTTAATTGACCAATTTCGTATATAATGTCTCTGGAAACTTCAGTTGGAACATATAACTGAACCAATGACATATCCGCAGAACCTAGCTAGTGTTAGTAACTTACTGTGACTGTCATGCAATCGACTCTAGAGACGACTTAAACTAATTGAAAAGTATTAAATAAGGTTGAGTGTACTTACGGAAAATCGCTTCTTCCTTATCTGGCATTCTTCCGCTAGTCTGCTAGTTACAAATGAAGTATTTAGTGAGTTAAGTCTTTTATAACGAAGAGGATTATCTGAGTACAATCCTTGAGGACAATCAATATTAGCCAGCGACACGACTTAATTATATACACCCATAGAATGCATTGACAGATAAACAGATGAAACAAGCGAAAGAATAGATATACATCATATAGAATATATATCAGATTGTGATATAAGATAATGTATAGATAATATATATATATGTAAAAGATATACCCAATAACTAAATATAAAAGAGTTGTAATAAATAACCATTATAACCTAAAAAATACAAAAAAACGAAAAAAAATCCATAATATAGAGGTACCATAAAAAGATAATAAGAATCGTCATAATATTGAATAGCTTTAAATAAAATCAGCTATTTTTTCCGAAATTGGTGGTGGTATTAAACATGAAGAAGGTACTGTGTCCAAGTAGATTAATCTTAATATTTTATTTGAATCATAGTATATTATTTTAATTCTGAGAAATATCTTAAAAAATTAGAATCTTAGCATTTTTCAAAGAAAGGAAACCAGCTACAGTGAATATTCTCTATTCTCTCAATAGTAAAAAATTATTATAGCAGACAAATGACAGATGAATATATAAGCATAGAAAAGGTGAACTTCTCTAAATTAAGCTAGGAAATCAGTTGCAAAAAACAACATTTTACTCACGTCCTTGACAGGAGGGAATTTTGCAATCGCAAATCGGAGTTTTCTATTTCAAGAATATTCAAATTTATTCATACATATCTTCACAAACAATACTTTCGCTTCCCAAACATCTTTGAATACAATTTGCAATTAGCCTTGCATACTCTTTACCAAGTTGCCAGTTACTATTTCGAAAAGATTTGAAAAATAATTTTAGTAAACCTACCAAATTATTCTTTTCTTCTATCAAAGGTAAGAATTCTGCATGTTTCCTCAATATTTCACTGAAATCATAATTAGAGTTTGTGAACAATGTTTGTAAATTTCCTCCAGGTCCCTTAGACAAAGAAGCCCTAATCCTTTTTAAATAGGCATATCCGTCTTCTTTTTCGGGGATGTACTCGTAAATTGAACTTGCTTGGATTGATTCAGGGCCATATAATGAGAAATTGTAAGCAAAAAGTACGAGCAAAGTATATACAACAACGTGTTTTTGTTGAAAATATGGGTCAGCATTTGGATGGTAGGAATATTTTATATCTTCGTTAAATGGCGAGAGTAATATCTCGAAGAGAAATAGGTACGCATGGAGAGCACATAATCTACCACCGGGAGATTTTGACCAGAATTCTATCCTATTTCTTGCTTGATTAAAATTACTACTAATATCAAAATTCATTATTTTTGAAGCAGTAGGAACCCCAGCAAAAATTAGTAGATCTTGATGTCTGATTGAAGCATAAATATGTGACATATGATAAAGTGGAAATTTACAGCGTGTATCGTCAAACCTAAGACTTGGTGGTAATTTCTCTTGTATTTCTATGGGAAAATAAAGCATCGGAGATGTATGAAACCCTGTACAACTATTCTTCTTAAATTTCCACTTATCAATTGCCAGAAGAATTCTTTTGAACCAAGAATCAATGGTGGTCAGAGAGGTTATAGATGAAAAGTAAACCACATTTTCTTGTATCTGAAACAAAACTGATATTAATCCAGCAAATAAGATGCGATTTCCAAACCCATTAATTTTTATCTCTCCTCCATTTAGAAGTTTCCCCAAAGATTCTATAAACATAGGAGAGTTTAAATCAATTAATCCATTGGATAAATTTTCATAATTGTCACATTCCCATAGTGCTTCTTCACAAGGAAGGGCAAGTTTAATTTGATAGTAATTTAAAATATTATTATATTCGTAAACGGTAGCATGAAGAATATCTAGGTAAAAAGCCATGAAATAAGCTCTTCTAATAGATTCCAACTCAATCCATCTTTTCAATTTACCAGATGGGAAACTGCGATGCCTATTTACAGATGCTGAATTTTTTCGTAAAAGTTGGACTTTTGTTCCATGATATAAAATAGATCTTTCGTGCAAAATTCTCGTGGTACTAGATATTTCAAATGACTCCAATAGGAGTAAGCTTTGTATTATATAAATACTTACCGGGTACCTGCATTCACAATTAGAAAGTATTAATCCTCTCAAGGGTACTGCAATTTCTTCTGCTAGTTTTTGAGGATTATGGAAAACAAAGGTTTCATTAGAAAAGGAACAGTTACATAAACCTGCGCCAATCATGATCATTGCTAATAGTAATAATGAGTGGGATTCTTCAATAGAAAAAGTTGGCCTATGTAACACTGGATACTGCGGATGATACACGAGCCAATAGATTTCTAGCATTCTTTCTAGTTGAGGTATTCGGAAGTCAGAATTACTCTCAAGGGAAGGAATGATGTTGGTCAACTTATTAAACACTGCATCATTTATTTTTGATAAATTTGATACTGGTTCCTTTAACATAGTGCGATTTGCAGCAAAACCTGTAAATTGGGATTGGAGACCCATCTCGCTCAAATTAAAGTCCAGCTTAAAGTTTGCATTTAGTAAGAAGTCAATTATGTTGAATGTCTTCAGTTTTTCGTTATTTTTCTCCAAAGGAGGTTGTTTTTCTTTTCGAGGTGTGTTTAGGCCATACTGATTGACAATTCCCAGTGACGTATTACATCTCTCAACGGCAGAATCAGTTTCTGAAATGTTAGCTAAATTGTCATCTAAATTGGGGACATTAGCATATATTGTATCTCCAGGGATCATTTTTATCTCTTTTTGTAGATGACGTTTATAGTGCTTCTCTTTAACATCACTTCTAACAAATCGTAAATTACAACCCTGCCATGGACAAGGGAGCCATTTTGATGGCTCATGGTTCTTTTTATGTCTTCTTAAGTGATCCTTTCTTTTAAAACATTTACAACAGTTTGGGAAATCACACCTATAAGGTTTATTTTCCCCTTGTTCTTCCAAAACTACTAAATCTAACATTTTTGCAACAGCAAAAAATAAAGTGCGATTTTAGAGAGTTATATTGTATTTATAAAGTAATTTCAACAAATAATTCAATTATTTGTACTTTCAGTCTTCTCCTCAAGGTTGCTTAATAGGTTCAATTCATTATATTGCTGTATTATATATATCATACTAATTAATTATTTACTTCTTATCAGGTTATACAATTGGTCAATTTCATTTATAAGACATGTGATATAGAATAGAATAACACATAATGAGAAAGGGTAATATTCGCCAGTCTTTAAGGAGAATCTTGAAACCTTTATGAGATAGAAAGGAATGTGGTAATAGCTAAAATTATTGTTATTTAAAAAATTGCAAAATTGCAGTTTTTTCAACGCCTAACTTCTCAGAATACAAAAATACTATTCTATTTTGTACAATAAAGATCATATGATGATCACTTTTAACTCTTCAAAACATTAAGGAATGTTATGTATCGCAAAAAGGCAAATTACGACAGAAATCAGAGATTTTCATATATAATGTATTCCATTTCCATGAGAGAATGTCAGTCTCATTAATTCAACAACATTTCAAAATAGCATCTATTAAGAAGCCTATTCAATAGAAATAACTACAGACTATTATTAATCATCTTCTTACGTTAATCTTGATATACTTTGTGGAGGTATTTATTACTGGGTGTAAAATATGATATAATACCAGTTCGACTACAGGTTGGAATTGATAATTATTTACACTGTATACAGGATACAATCATTTAAATTTTTTTCGATGAGAACTTACGAAGAAGGTTAATTCTATATAGTATTCATTGATAAATCAAAAGTAAAAATGAGGAACTTAGTTGTTCTAAACAGAGGATTTATCAAACCTGAGTCTAGAACGTTTCCAGATTTAGGACTTGTTTCGTCAGTTTTTGATGTGGTTACTGATAGTATCACTTTTGCATTATCTTCTGATGAGTCTGGATTGATCGAAGTACAGCAATTTATGAAGTCAGGAGAAATATTTGTTCTTGCTTCATTCCCAATTTCTAACCCAGACTCTAAGTTATTATCTTTTGCACATTTTGTGGATAGCTGTCAGTTGATTTTTGTATTCAATAGTGGTGATATCGTCTCTGCTACTTATGATCCAACAAATCCAGATGCAGACACAACCATGGTTGAAATTATTGGATCAATTGATGCTGGTATCAGTGCTGCTTGTTGGTCTCCAGATGAAGAAACCTTGTCTTTATTGACAAATGAAAACAATTTAGTCTTGTTATCTAGATTGTTGGAGCCATTGACTGAGAGACAATTAAATCCAGACGATATCAAAATTACAGACTCCAAACATGTTTCAGTTGGATGGGGTAAAAAAGAAACTCAATTTACAGGTAAGGGAGCAAAAGCTTTAGAAAGAGAGAGAGAAGCATTGAAATATGCTGGTTTGGATTTGAAAGAAGATACTCCTTTGAGAGACCCTACTGTAGCCAAGATAGAAAAGGGTTCAATATCTACATTTGATAACAGACAAGTTAAAATTAGTTGGAGAGGGGATTGTGAATATTTTTCCATTACTACAATCGAGATGGTTTTGGTTGAAGATACACAAGAAACCTATGAAAGAAGAGTTATTAGAGTATTTAACAGAGATGGTGAATTAGACAGCGTTAACGAGGCTGTTGACGGTTTAGAAAATAACCTATCTTGGAAGCCTCAAGGTTCTTTAATTGCATCGACTCAAAGACATATTGACGAGGATGGTGATGAAGCATTGGACTTAGTATTTTATGAGAGAAATGGTTTGAGACATGGTCAATTTAACACAAGGTTAAATCCGCAAACAGAGATCATAAAAAACATAGAGTGGTCATCAAATAGTGAAGTTTTAGCCTTTCAGCTTGAAGATAGGGTTCAATTATGGACCAGTAAGAACTACCATTGGTATTTAAAACAAGAGATATATGTGAAAGATTCTAATAATTTAAACTGTGTTTCATTTATTAAGTTCCACCCAGAAAAACCATTACATTTATTAATAGGTACCACTTCCGGTGGTATAGAAATTATTGATTTAGCATATAAGATAGTAACTGGTCCAACACATATCGGTGATGATGTAGGAATGACATTAGTAACTGATGGTACTACCGTTAAGATCACTCCATTGTCCATTGCCAATGTTCCCCCACCAATTAGTTTCAGAGAAATAGATGTACCGGAGAATATCACTGATCTTGCGTCTAGTAAATCCAACGAAAAATATGTGGTCTTAACCAGTACTTGTAATGTCTTCTTGGTTACTCTTCCAATAGACGAAATGAAAAAAGGTAAGCAACCAAAGATAACTGGACAAATAAGTAATCAAGAAATTATTTTAGAGGAAGGTGACATTGCGAGACAAGTATCTTTTATAGATGATTCTACTATTGCAATCCTTGTTGATGGACCTACTTCTTCCAAAATTATGTCATTTGATATCTCCTCAAGTGAGCCATTCTGCACAAATATCGAAGAGTTATCACCAAAAGTGATTATTTTGAAATCTCTGTCTGATTTCAACTCTTCTGTGATTGAGACTCTGGATGGTACTGTTTACACCTTAGATGCTTCTAATAATTTAGCTCAAGTCTCTAAATTCCCACAATTATGTCGTGATATTGAATTAGTCAATGCTAGGACAGATAGTGGAGAAAACAAAGTAACTGCATTTGGTATATCTTCTAACGGTAAATTGTATGCTAATGACATCCAAGTTGCAACTGCGGTGACGTCAATTAAAATTACAGAGTCACATTTACTTTTTACAACTGCACAATCTCAGTTATGTTTTGTTCACCTTAATTCCGATCACACCAGTTATGATAACCTATTTGATGAAACTAAAGATAATGAAAATCACATTGACGAGAGAATAAGACAAATAGAAAGGGGTTCTATATTAGTCAATGCTATGCCTTCAAAATATTCCGTTGTATTAGAGGCCCCAAGAGGTAATTTGGAAACTATATGTCCAAGAATTATGGTTGTGTCTGGAGTCCGTCAATTCATCAAACAAAAGAAATATAAAGATGCTTTCTTGGCTTGTCGTACACACAGAATCGATTTAGATATTTTACATGACTACGATCCAGAATTATTTTTGAATAACGTGGAACTTTTTATCAACCAAATCAAGAAGGTTGAATATCTTGATTTATTTGTTTCTTGTTTACATGAAGAGGATGTCTGCTTGACTAAGTATAGGGATACAGAAGATGATAATGGTATTTCTGAAAAGTTGAAACAATTATCTATAGAAAAACCACCAGTGAGGGAAGTCAGAGAAGAGCAATCTGGAGGTGTCAAGAAGATTATCAGAAATAAAGAGCAGGTTAATGAAAACAAAAATTCTAAGATCAACAAGATTTGTGATGCCATTCTTTCCGTGTTATCGAAGCCGGAATATGCTGATTCGTACTTACAAACAATCATTACTGCTTATGCTTGTCAAAATCCCCCAAATTTGGTGGATGCTTTGAAATTAGTTGGATCGTTTAATGATAGCGAACAAATTGATCAAGCTGTTATTCATTTGTGCTTTTTACAAGATGTTTTAAAATTGTACAGAACAGCTCTAGGATTATATGACGTCAAATTGACGTTGGTAATTGCTCAACAATCTCAAATGGACCCTAAGGAATACTTACCATTTTTGCAAAATCTTCATATTCAACCTCAATTAAGAAAGCAATTTTTAATTGATGATTATTTAAAGAACTACAATAAAGCTTTGAATTCATTACATGAAATGGGTGAAGAGGTCTATGAAGAATTTGATAATTATGTGGTTGAGCACCAATTGTATAAGTCTGCTTTGGATATTTACAGATATGACGATAAGAGATCCAGTATTATTTTAAATTTATATGCTATCTACTTACGTGAACAACAAGAATTTGCAGAATCTGCTTTAACATTCGAATACTTAAAGGATTATGAAAATGCAGTTGAAAACTACATATTAGGAAAGAGATGGAGAGAAGCATTATCAATTCTTGAACAAAATCAAGGGGCACCTGAACAACTTATTAGTGCTGCCGAGAGGTTAATATCTTCCTTAAGTGGTGAACACAAGTATATCGATGCAGCTGAAATAGAATATTACTTTTTAGGTAATATCGAAGAAGCAATGAAGTTATACTGTAAGAATTACTCTTATGATAGAGCCATATTATTGGCTAATAAGGAGAGAAAACCAGAATTAGTAGAGCAAATAGTGGATGTGCAATTGGGTGAAGGATTTGGTACAATTGCTGAATTACTTGCTGATTGTAAGAGTCAAATGACTTCGCAATTAAGAAGATTAAGAGAATTGAGGGCCAAGAAACAAGAAGACCCATTCTCCTTTTATGGTATTCCTAATGACGATTTAGATACTCCTGATAACGTTTCTGTCGCTGCTTCTGAAACCTCAACTACACCATCTTTTTTCACCAGATACACAGGTAAGACCTCAGGAACTGCCAAAACTGGTGCATCAAGAAGAACCGCTAAGAACAGAAAGAGAGAAGAAAGAAAGAAGGCTAAAGGTAGAAAAGGTACTATTTACGAAGAAGAATATCTTATTAGATCAGTTGGCCGTTTGTTAGAGAGATTAGATCAAACTGAAGATGATGCTGTTAGATTAATTGAATCGTTGATTAGGAGACAAAGGAAAGAACAAGCATATCAAATTCAAAAGAACTGGGTTGATTTGCTTGAATATATTCGTGAAAATATAGAAGAGATTCATAATATGAGCGAAAGAGACAGAGAAAGAGTAGATGACAATGGTGAGGTCTACTTGATTCCAGAGATACCGGTACCTACTATTAAGGACTTCCCATTGAAAAATACTTTGGATTTCTAAATACATTGTATAATATATATAATCCATTACATATTTATTGATTCATTATAATTATCTTGACTCATTATTCATTAATACTTCTCTGAGGCCGATTATGGCATTCTTAGTTGCCTCCGTGACAGCTTGTTTTTTTGCTTTACTTATGCACATATACTTGAATGGAAGTTTAGTTGCAACTCCCACTCCGTCATTTTCACTGTATATATTATCCAGCAACTCAACTCTCACCCGAGCACCATACTTAACTGAGAATTGGCTATTCTGTTCGTCCATATTCTCCTCAATTAAATACCAATCAACTATACTAGAAGACCACCCACAATATCCAAATATCTCATTTGCCAAGTTGATAATTGCGTATGACAGAAATTTGTTCCAACTATGCTCCAGAGTCCCATATGTATTCTTCACGTCTCTTGAGTTTTGCATTATTTCTAGCTTTGCTTGTAACGTACCCAACTTAACAACTGCCCAACTAGGCAATTTCATATCCTTTTCAACTTCCTCTTCATCCTCAGGACACAAAAATTGTCTCATATCTGGAAATAACTCCAAAGTGGAGACATTTCTATCCTCATTCAACTGATCATCTTCCATAATTCACTGTATTATATTAACGACTAATTAACTCAAGTTTAGTAATCTATTTTATACTCTTCTTGTTCTATATATTTCCTAAAAATCTAATACATATTGACCAGATTCTCCAAGGAATATATTTTATTACTAGCCGTCCCAAAATAGATTATGAGAATAATTGACTAGATTTTTTTTTACAACAAATCGCGTACATTCGATTTGATCAACTAGTTTATACTTCAAAGCATTGTTGATAAATAAAGGATGGAATATATAAATAGTATCCTTTCCCAGCCTAATTCTAAAGTACAGCTGGTTGAGGAAGCAATTCCGACACTTTGTAATAGACTTCAACATGCCACGCTATCGTCAGATCGTAGATCAGCGGTATTAGGATTGAAAAGTTTCAGCCGCCAATACAGAGAAACAGTGGTTGAATATGGACTTAGAAGTTTAGTTACAACTTTAATTAAGGACTCACAAAACCCCGAAATCGTTAAGGCGGTATTAGAAACGTTGCTAGTATTGTTTATCAGAGGAGAGGGAGATGAAGACAACACAAGAGGATGGATTTCTCAACAATCAAGATACCAAAATGGTAAATACCCATCTCCATTGCTTATGGAAGATATATCGTTAGATCAGTTTTCTCTTTGGATCGCAGATGAGATAACAAAAGATGACGAATGCATTAGTGTGTTATTGGAGATACTCCAGGAACAAGCTGATTTCCACATTCGATTGTATTCATTGCAATTACTCGAAGCACTTGTATCAGCCAGATCCACAAAAGTGAAAGAGAGTTTGCTTAATGTACCTACAGCAATATACACTTTGGCGTCTTTATTGAAAGATGCATATGATCCAGTCAGAAATGAAGCAGTCGTTTTGTTAATGGCAGTTGTTAATAATAATTATAATATCCAAAAGCTAGTTGCATTTGAAAATACATTTGATAACTTATTTGACATTATACAAGAGGAAGGAGGGATAAGAGGATCTATTTTGGTTCAAGACTGTTTGACATTAATATCGAATATGCTTCAATACAATGACTCGAATCAGAAATTCTTCTTAGAAACACAGTGCATTCCTAAATTGGAGATGTTGCTCTCGGAACCAGTTGCTGATCCTGAAGAGACAGCTGAAGAAGATGAGGAATTACCTCCAATGCCTGAAATGGTTTGGACAGAACAACGATTACAAAATATGATAATTGCATTGGACATTTGTAGAACTTTTCTTAGTGAAGATAACGAATTCTTAAAACTAAACCAAAATAAGCTTTTCCAATCAGGGGTTTTATTCATAGTCCTAAGATTGGCATTTTCCCCGATAATTCATAACGAAGTGAAATTTCATGCTTTATTAACTGTTGCTGATTTAATTAAGGGAAATTCAGAAATCCAGCTTGCATTTTCTCAGGTTGATGTACCATATATTGATCCTTCATTACCGAATCAGCTACAAGCTTTCGATAGAACAATTCCAGTCCCCATTGCGTTGCTTAATTGGGCATTGTACATAAACTCAGTCCACACCTTTAATATTAGAGTAAGTGCATATCTTTGCTTGATCGCTTACTTCGTCGATAATAAAGACTCAAAGGTTGCGTTTTTAACTGACCAAATAAATGCATACAAAAATCCAGACTTCTATCAATTATCTGATGAAGACGAAAAAAGTTTGCTTAATGGTGATAGTACAGGAGATAACAGGAAGACACCCTTTGGTAATATATTTATAACATTAATGGATTATGATGCTGACTCAAAACTTAATCCTTATAGATTATGGTTTGCAGCTGTTATTTTAATCCACCTTTTAGAGGATTGTCCTGAGAATAGAGAATTAGCAAGAAACTTTAAGACTGGAGATGAAGAGGCAGGTGAAGAAGTTATGAGTTGTATACAAGCAATGTCTGGCCTTCTTATTACCAATTTAGATAATTCAGATGCTCGAATCTCAATTGGTTACTTAATGGTACTTACATTTTGGCTTTTTGAGGATTTGGAAGCTGTTAATGACTTCCTTAGTGATTCCTCAGTCGTAAAATCCACCTTAGCATTTATGTCAAAGAACTCAACTAATCTGTCAGTTGTAGTACATGGTATGTCAGCCATATTATTGGGCGTTGCGTATGAATTTTCTTCTAAAGATTCACCACTATCAAAATTGGATTTACATGACTTGTTAGTTAAATCGATAGGCAGAAATAACTATTCATTAAAAGTAAAACAACTTAAAGATAGCGACGAGTTCAAAAAATTCGACGAAGAAGCTATACTTAATAGCGGAAAAGATGATACTGGTTTACCAGATGTCTACTTTGATGGTTCTTATATCAACTTAATTAAGGAGAATTTTTCTAGAATAAGAAAATCTTTATTACATGATCCTAACCTGGAGCCTCATGGACGTATTACCTATGATCTCTTTGAGGAGCTAGATTCCAAGTATACTGAATTGCAAAAAGAATTACAAGAGGAAAAAGAAAAAGCTATAAAGATCGAGAAAGATCTTAAAAACGAGGTAGAACGATTAAATGAAGAGTACGAGGAACTTAAAAACAATGTTGATGAAACTACACTTAAACTCAAAGAACTGGAACAAAAGCTTGCTCAGATTCAAGAAAAATATAATTCTAGTTCTTCTAGAGTCAAAGATCTAGAAAATGCCAAGGAAGAGCTTGAAAAGACATCTAAAAAGTATTTTTCAGAATTACAAGATGCTCTCAGATCTTCGTCAACATCTCAAGATTCAGTCAAAAGCTTGAATCTGAGGTTAGACGAAACTGAAAAAGCGAAGAAGAAATTAGAAGATGGAATTAATGGCATGACACGGGATTTGTTTCACCTTAAGAAGCAGAAGGGTGATGCCGAAGCCTCTGCTAGAAACATAGAGAAAGAGTTAAAGAGTTTAAAAACAGAGATGGAAAAAACAAAAAGATCTTATGAAGACCGCTTGAAAAATTTTCAGAAGGATGGAGAGACTTTGAATTTAAAAATAAAAGAATTAAAAGATAATGCAAGTAAATTAGTTCAAGAGAAAAAGACCTCAGAAGAGAAGATATCTCAACTTGAAGAGAAGCTTCGTGATTCTGAAGAAAATAGTACCCACTTAATTGAAAAATTAAGAAGTGCTGCTTCTGCATTCCAAGAAATGAAAAAAGAAAAAGCTGAAACAGATCTCGAAGTAAATAAATTAAAGAATACTATTCAGGAAAACGAAACTACTATTAACTCATTGAAGCTGCTTAATTTAGAGTTAGATAGAGTTAAAGAAGAAAAGAATGCATTATCAGCTATGCTTGACGAATTTAAGGAAAATTCTAAATCAGAATTAGACCTTTTAAGAAAAAGTCACGATGAATTAAGGGCCTCAAAAGATGATGTTTCTCTTAATCACAAAAGTTTAACCGAAGACCTCAAGAAGTTAGAATTGAGATTGGCCGAAGAGAACAAAAGATATCAAGAACTTAGTTCCAAGGTTGAAGAATTAGAAGAAGAAAACCTCAAACTAAAAGAAGAGTTAGAAACATTCAAGGCTCAACAAGCAAAAAATAGTCAACATTTGGAATTAGCAAATGCTGAATCACAGTCCCTTAGGGATGAGGTATCGAAACTACAAACTGAAAACTTGGAAGCTATAAAAGAGCGAGATTGTCAAATCGAAGAGAAAGATCAAGAATTAAAAGCATTTAAAGTATCTTCTGAGAACGAAATTTCAGCTCTTAATTCAAAAATTTCTATAATAACAGAAGAAATTAAAACAAAAGCTTCCAGAATTGTAGAATTGGAACATTTTGAGAAAGAATGTGCTAATCTTAAGAATAAATTGGATATTTCTAATGAAGAAATAACCAAATTAAAGAAGTCAAAGGAGGAATCAGAGTTGGAATTGAAAGCAACTAAAGAGAGGCTTGATACTAAAATAAACGAATATCAAGGTATTATGAACCAAGTTGAATCCCTAACTTTGGAAAAATCTAACTTGGAAGATCTGATTAAAGAAAACTTAAAAAAAATTGAATCTTTAAAAAATGACCATGCTTCAGAGAAAGATAAACACAAAAAAGAAATGGCTTCTATAAAAGATACTCATGCTTCAAAATTGAATGAATTTGAAAAGGAGATATCTTCTTTGAAAGAAAATCATTTGTCAAAAGTGAAGGAAATTAATTCCCTAAAAGAAGCTTATGATTCTAATATAGCTGAACATACAAATGAAATCAAGTCATTAGAAGAGTTACATTCTAATAAATTAAGTGAACATTTTAAAGATATAGACATTTTAAAGGAATCTCATTTATCAAAAATGACAAATCTTACGAATGAAATTGAAGCTTTGAAGAAAGCGCAAGATTCGAAAATAGATGAATTAAAAAAGAAGGAAGATGAGTTATCGTTAACCAAGAATGAGTTAGAAGATCTTCAAAAGAATCATCTTCAGATAATAGAAAATATCGAAAAAGAATTGAAAGAATTGAGAACGCTTAAATCCAATAACGAAGACAAAATCAAAGGGTTATCATCGACCATCGAAACTTCAAATGCAGAGATCGAGAAGTTGAAATCTCAGATAATTGAATTGAATAATGAAAAAGCTAGCCTAAAAGAAGAAAATTCTCTGATCGTAAAAGAACATTCGACCACTTTGGCAGAGAAGAATAAGTTAATAGAGGATAAGAATTCTACTATTAAATCTTTAAACGAATCCTTAGATAAAGAAAAAAATAAACTTAATTCGCTGATTAGAGATAAAGATTTAGCAGAAACTAAGTTAAGCTCAGCTTTAGAGGAGAACAATAATCTCCGTGAGAAAATTACTTCATTGGAAACAAGTCAAAAATCTACCCAGGATGCATTGAAAAGCTCAAAAGATGAATATTTGAGCTTGAAATCTGAAACTGAAAAAGAGAAAAAACAACTTAACAAGCAGATTTTGGAATTAAAATCTAAGACTGCAGATCTCGAAAAGGATTTGGAGGTTAAGATAAAAGAAGTAGAGGAAGAAAGAGCTAGATTGAGTGATAGTTCTGAGACTATTATTAAGGAATATACCGAAAAGATTTCTACTCTTGAAGAAGAAATTTCAAAGTCGAAAGAATCAACAAGACTTAAAATTTCAAAATTGGGAGATGAGAAGGAAGTATTGGAAGAAAAAATGAAGTTAATTAACCAAGAAATTATTGATCTCAAATCAACTAACAGTACTTTAGAAGCAAAGCTTGAAACGAAATCAAAAGATACTGATTCATTGGAAATTATAGTAAAGGAAAAAGAAGAATTAATAAGAAATTTGAATGATGATTTGAAAACTAAAGAACTTGGGCATAAGGAGCTTACAGAAAAAAATGAGCAAAAGTTGCAGTTATTAACAACCCAGTATTCTGAGAAAGAAAATACATTTAAGGACTTAGAAAGTAAACTAGAAACTACGAAACAAAAAGCTAATCAACTTTCCTCCGAATTAGACAGCATAAAGTCTAAACTAAAAATAGAAGAGACAAAGAAAACTGAAATTGAAGAAAAATTAAAAGAGCTGAATCTAGAAAAAGAAAAATTGAGCAATCAATTGAAAGAAGGGGAATCAAAATCTTCTGAATCTCAAAAACTACAAAAAGACTTAAAAGATACTATTGAAAAGAATAATTTGGAGATTACAAAGCTAAAAGACGAGATACTGAACATTTCTCAACTTAAAAAAGACTTGGAATTTGACAATAAAAATTTCAAAACTCTAGAAAGCAAGAAGAACCTTGAAATTCAAGAATTGAAAAACGAGATAAATAAGTTGAATTCTGAATTAAAACAAAAAATTGACTCTTTAAAATCTTTGAAAAACGAAAACGAAGAGAAGAAAGAAATAACTGAAAAAGAAGTCACTGAGTTGAACAATCAAATTAGTCAATTGAATTCTGATTTACAGGAAAGCAAGAATATGAAATTAAAGTCAGACAACGAAGTTTCCAGTTTGGCAGGTAAAATTGAGGAATTGAAGAAGGAATTACAATCAAAAGATTCCGATATATCTTCTTTAAACAAAATAAAAGTTGAACAGGAAGAAAGCACCAACAAAGAAAAGTCTCAATTGAATAATGAGATTATGAAATTGAAGAAGAAGTTGGAAGAGTCCGAGGAGAAACTCCAAAATTTGGAAAAGGAGAAACTGGACTACCAAGAGAGGAACGTGAAGGAGTTGTCTTCAAAGGAACAGCAATATGAAAAGGAGATTAAAGATTTATCAGATAAGCTTTCAAAAGAAATCGAAACGAGAAGCAGTCTAAATGCAGATCTCAAAGCAAAGGAATCTTCTATCAAAGAAGATAAAGAAAACACTAAAGTTTTAAAATCTGAATTGGAAACCTTAAAGTCTCAACTAAAAGCTCTCGAAGCTAAGTCTGAGAAGATGACTAAGGAGTATGAAGAGAAAATAACTGAATACTTGACGAATGAGAAAGGATTAAAGAGTTCCGTTGAAGAGTTAACAAAAGAACTTAAAGAAATGGAAAAATTGAAATCCGAAAAAGAGGACTTAGAAGCTAAGTTGATTTCGTTAAATGAAATTTCTACTAAGAATGAAGCTCTAGAAAAAGAAATATGCTCTATCAAATCGACTAGTGAGGCACAGATCGCTTCTGCGTTAAGCAAGGCTGAACAAAATAAGTCAGATGCAGAACTGCTTAAAAATTCTATAACCGAGGTTGATGCCTTAAAGAATGAAATCAATAAACAGAATGAGACAGAAAAGCTCTTGAATAACGAAATAGATGAATTGAAGAAGAAATTGAAAGAATTTAATTCAAAATATGTTCTTAAGTCTGAATTGGATGACATGATGCTATTAATGGCAGATATGGATGAAACAAATAAAAAATACAAAAAGCAATTGAAGAGTCTTGGAAAAGATGTTTCTAGTGACGAAGAGAGTGAAGATAGTGAAGATGAAAGTGACGATGAAGATGAAGATAACTAATATTGTGTAACTCATCTGTAATTGATATCAGTTTTCTTTGTGTTGTATTTTAGCACACAAACTTTAAAATTTTTTTTTGCATATAGATCTAGTTAATAAATAATCACGATAAGAATGATTCTCTTAATTGATTCCTATGACTCCTTTACCAATAATCTATTTCATTTGATAAAGGAGACTACGGAAAAGGAGGTTATTATAATCCATAATGACACTTTCAAGCCTGAAGAATACGACAATTTTTTTAAGCAATATGTCCCAAGATTTGATTACATAGTTATTGGTCCAGGGCCAGGTAATCCAAGTAATCCAGAAGATACTGGAATTATTGGACCATTATTGAGGTATTTAATTCAAGGAGGAAAGGAATGTGTTCCTGTACTAGGCATTTGTTTAGGATTCCAATGTATTAGTTATGAGACTCATAACAATGTTCCTAGGTTAAATGATGTTAAACATGGTCAAGTTTATAAGATGCATCCGACTTTGGCCGGCAAAGGTTTGTTTAATGATTATGATGTCTCCTTCAATAGTGTCAGATACCACTCATTACACGTAGAGTTAGTAAATGATGAGATAATACCTTTAGCCTACTGTTTTGAAGATGCTCATAAACAACGCGGTATTTTGATGGCAGGAAAACATAAGAATCTACCATTATATGGTGTCCAATACCATCCTGAATCTATATGCTCAGATGGAGGTTCAGATTTGATAAGAAATTTTGATAGAATAGCCATGCAATTCAATGATGAGAATAGAAAAGGATACGTCAAATTGGCAGATGATAGACTAATTTCGTTAAGAAATATTCAACAAAATAAGGGCTTAAAGCCAGAAAAATTGATGGAAACTGTTTGTGAAACTAATGAAGCTTCGAATTTTTCTGTAGTAAAGATAGATCTCAAAGGTAATAATGGTGATGTTAAACCGATAGAAATCTGTGAATATTTCTATGAGAGAGACAAGGAAGCCAATTTCATGCTTTTGAATTCCGCTTCTTTTCCAGGAGAATGGTCTATTATATGTCTTCCTAAGCAAGGTAAATCAGAAACGTTAACTCACTCAGTGGATGAAAATAATAAAGTGCTCATTAATAGGTACAAATCCCCTGAAGTCGACGTTGTTGAATTAAAAGAAGACGAGAGCTTCTGGTCCTTTTTGGGTAAGAAGATGGCTTCTTCATATGTCTCAAGAGAGAAAATACACCAACAGCTTGGAAAGGATTACCATACACGAGAATTTCCCTTTTTCGGAGGTTATGTTGGCTACTTATCCTACGAAGAAGGAAGGCATATAATGATCAATAAACTTAATTCACTTTGTAAAGGAAACACACCAGATGCAAAATTCACGTTTATTGAAAGATTCTTGATTCATGATAATCTAACTAATGACTGGTTTATAGCTTCGTGTTCATCAGAAAACGACGATAAATGGGTCAATGAGATAAAGAACGAACTTTATGACTCTTTCCATGCTGGTAAATTGAATTTAGACGTAACAACTATTCCTGATAGTGTCCAGGATTTAGCACTTGGCGATGAAAAAGTTACGTTTGATTTCCCACATCAAGAGATATATAAAGAACAGTTTAATTGTTGTCAAGAATTATTACACTCTGGTGACTCGTACGAATTGTGCCTTACAACCCAGCTGAAAATTCGAGTTCCAGCTACTATTACGCCTTGGCAGATATATAAAATTCTTACGAAGAAGAATCCTTCTCCTTTCTCTTGTTTTATGGAGTTTGATGATAGTGTACTTATTTCTTCATCTCCTGAAAGATTTTTGTCTTGGAAAGACGGAGAAGGTAACAAGAAGGCCATTGAACTTAGACCAATCAAAGGTACCGTGCGCAAGACACCAGGAATGACAAGAGAGAAAGCATCTGCAATTTTGCAGACTCCAAAGGAAATAGGTGAAAATTTGATGATTGTAGACCTTATAAGGCACGACTTACATCAATTTACCAACAAAGTCACTGTGCCTCAATTAATGGTAGTAGAAGAGTACAAGACTGTTTTCCAATTAGTGAGTGCTATATATGGTAATCTTCGAAATGATGGTTACCATGGGCTCGATATGCTCCATCTCTCTCTTCCTCCAGGCTCCATGACTGGTGCTCCAAAGAAGAGATCCGTAGAATTATTGCAAGATATAGAATCCATGCAACCAAATGGAAATGCTGGTGGTAGAAGAGGAATTTACAGTGGTGTTGTAGGATATTGGTCTGTGACTGATGATTCAGACTGGTCTGTAGTGATTCGTTCTATTTTTCACTATCGTGACGATGTTGAAAATAATTCCTCATCCGATTTATGGAGAATAGGTGCTGGTGGTGCTATTACTGTTTTAAGCGAACCTGAAAGCGAATGGGAAGAGCTCAAGACCAAACTAGAATCAGCTTTACAGGCTTTCACTAGAGATTAAATTTGTAAATAGGTATTTGCTTTAGTTTAGGCACATAAATAATCACGTGATATATTTCGTCCATTTTTTCGATCTTCTCGTTGAAACAAAAGGACTTGAACACACATCACACTAGATAGAACAATACAAGTAAATAACGAAGAATATGTCGTTTTTTGGATTTGATCCTAGTGTTCCACCTCACCTCAGAGAGCAGGCAAGAAACTCTGAGCTGTATGATTTTCAAGAAACATATGATGGACTTGGGGAACAGCTTGATGAGGAAGACGATGCATTCAACCAAGAAACGTTTGGAACCGCTAATGAAATTGGTAAAGACTTTGACTTTGGACAGGCTACAGAACCAGTCACAAAGAATCCTATTTCCCAACCTTCTGGCCAAACAATGAGTTATGCAGCCGTTGCTCTGAATCCAAGTAATGATGATGAATTCATGAAGGAATTATGGGGCTCCTCTAATGCTCCAAGTCAACAAGTTGCACACGAGCAAGCGGGAGCTTCAGAACCAGAAAAGAAGATCTTATCTTTGGAAGAAATTGAAGCACAATTAACTTCAATTGACCAATCTCAAAGATTTGTTCCTCAACAACAGCCTTATGGAGTCCCAGGTATGCTTCCATCTCAATATGGTGGATACATGATGCCACACGGAGGTATGATGCCTCCTCCAGTTTCTTATGGTCAATATCCAGGTATGTTACCTCAACAATTACCACCACAAGTTCAACAAATGGGAGCTCCTGGTCAATTGGGCCAACAACCACCACAAGTCAACCAACAACCACCACAAGCTCCTGTAGCTCAACAACCTATGCAACAAGTAGTTCCTCCTCAACAACAAGCAGCTAGACAATCTGCAGATCAATTACAACAGTCGCAAGTTCCTCACCCAAAGCAAGCCTCTCAAGAACATAGAGCTCATGCAAAGGCAGATTTATCCCAATTCCCTGTTTTAGGATCGAAGAGTCCTGTCAGCTACCAACCACATCAACAACAACACCACCAACATCAACCACACCAACCACATCAACAACATCACCACCAAAATCACCAACAATATGCCCATTCTTCTCAAGGACAGTTTGGACAAAATAGTAGAAAAAGTCCAAATCCTAATAGCCAATCTTCCATGGCTGAACTTGATCCAGAACAACAAGAAAAGTTGGCAAGAAGACAGGAAAAGGTTCACCGTATAATGAGATACTCTGGTATTATGAATCCTAAGGATAAGGATTTCGTCACTCGTTTCCAATTATCTCAGATTGTTACTGAAGATCCATATAATGAAGATTTCTATGCTCAAGTATTCAAGGTGATTCATCCAAAGGCCAATTCCAACCCGTTACAGCAACAGAGCCAACAAAATAACTCTATCGCCCAAGCTTATTTGGAACAAAGTGGCCACAGATTAGGTGGTCGTTACAAGAGAGCTGATGTCGCTTTACAAAGAATGCAACAACAAGTTCAAAAGGCAGTCACTGTTGCAAAGGAAAGACCAAAGTTGACTCAATACGCTAGAGAAGGTGCTTTAGGTAAAATTTCTTTTGGTAGTGGTAAGAAACCAAGACAACAACTTGAAATTTTTAGTAAGGCTGCACAAAGCGCTATTGAAAAGCAAGAAGGTGATGAAAGTTCCCAAGAACAATTATCCGAGAATGTAAAGACAGGTGAAAATCAAGCAAATGTCAAGAAGAACAGAGCTCCTTCAATCGCAGCTGTTCAAAAGCCTTTCAAGAGATACACCAAGAAAGACATAATGAGTGTCCTTGAAAACATTATCACTAATCTTATGAATGTTGAAAGTAAATCAAGATTATCAAATGACGTCAACACTGCCGAATTATGGGAATCATTGCATGTTTTGGATCAACCAGATGAATTAGAAATTAATATATTCATTCAATGTTTGAATTATAAGAAAGCGTTAAAGATCTTACAACGTTTATTTAAATTCTTATCCAGGGAACAAATCTTAACTATTGTTACTTTGATCATGTCCAACTTGGAAAACCTTTCTGTCATTAGAAACGGTTCCTACACCACTTACGAAGATAAGAAAGTTCCTGAGTCTGTCTTAAAATTAGTCGAAGCCTATTCTTTGTCATTCTCTAAGGTTTTAATGAATGCTGTCCAAGATTTTAAATTCAATGAAATTATTGGTTTATTAGTTATTTTAATCGAACATAACAATGTTTCATTTGTTTCTACTACTAAGATTGGTTTATCTATTTTAACAACTTTGTTATCTCGTGCAGAATTGATTAGAGGTGAAGGAAGTATATCTGCTACTGATTTGTCGTCTTGGTCTTCGTGCTATGATGAATTATTTACTTCATTGGAATCCAGAATCGTTGCCATTTTCCCACCACACCCAGAAGATATTGATGATGGATCCTCTAGCGAGAATTACGTCTGGCAATTCTTAGCAACCTTGTCGTTGGGTGGTAAATTAAGTCATCAAAGAATCATTGTAGATGAAGTCAGAGATGAGATCTTCGGTGTCATGAACAGAGCTAAAGCAATAGACAATTCTGATGTTGCCAATTTGTACAAGAAGCAAAACTTACTTAATAATTTGAATATGTACTTAGTTGTCATGGGATTAGTTGCCGATGAGAATGAAATTAAGGAACTTCAAAATTGAACAAGGTTAGACATTTTCTCGAGAGAGTCTAAAATATAATTACTTTTATACTAAATTACTTAATGGTTTAAAATGCAACTATCGATATTGGAATTAACGAGGGTTTTTGTTGTTGTACCCAGAGCATTCTTCATCTTTTAGGTGCTTATTTACCTACAAAATTGTATAGTATAATTCAATTTAGATAAATTGAACGGATTTTTTTATATTAATAGTAAAATTATACAGGATTGTAGATCAATCTAAAAGTCTACTTTATCACAGAAATGAAAGTTCCAAAAAAGGCTCATATGCGAGGATCGTCGTGGTATCATTAAAAAAATAATTAAAGTTTAATTACACAAAGCAATCTCTTTGCTTTGCAATTAATTATGATTGTGGCGTATTACACTTCAAGTTATTTGGGTATTAGAATGAAGCATATTTGTCAATTGTGGTGTTAGCACATTGTTTGAAATGTATAGTAATTTCTTTGTAGAATAATTTTTATAGATATGAATGTCAGCTTTAGTTACTACTTCGTAGGTAGTAGAGAATGCAGTGGTTTCCGATAATTCTTCCTCGAATGGGGTGCTTGTTCTTCCGGAAGATATTAACTCTTCAAAGGAAGAAGAACTATCGGGATCAGCTTTGCTATCATCAATATATTCAAAATCTAATGCTTCAGGCGGTACTTCAATATCTATAAGCTTATCGTTTTTCCCGTCGAATAGGCCATCTAAGATGCTTTCTTCCTCAAAGTCTGTATTATGCTCATTTTCTGCGTCTTCGTACATACGAAGAAATGAATCTATATCGTCCAACTCATATAATGTTGCTTCTTCCAACTCTTCAACAGGATCCAAACCTTTTGTATCTCCCAGCTCTATAACATTATCTAAATCTAAAATTCCAAGAAGTGGTTGTGGGTATTCAGTTTCTGCGTACTTGGGTTCTGGATTGTATTTGAATGGTCCGGGGTTATCTTCAATATGCAAGTGCTCTATTGAGCTTCTTAAATCCGATATATCTAATGATTTTGATGAAGTATGGACCTTTTTCAGTGTGTTAGATTGCTTAGCGCTTTTACTTCTATTCAAGAACCTGAATATTCCACTATGTTTTCTCAGTACAGATTGTTTATCCAGATTCTGCCTCTGTTTTGTTTCTGTGCCTAGCTGCATTCTTTATGGTTCAAAATATAGTAGAAAAGAGGTATATTTTCGATAAAGAAAACATATATATAAATATAAGTTATGTGGTAATATATAGATATAATATAATGGTGCAAATGTGATTTATAAAATAATATGTCCTTGGCGTAGTTACCTTCTGCATTACATTAATTACTAACATTTGTTATTCACGCACAGGATTATTTTTGAGAAATTGCAAAAAATTTTATTGATCAATTTCCAAATAAAGTAGTTTACTAGAAATGGAGTTCGCACCGTTTTAGGAGAACAATGTTGGTTTTACGCAAATTTAAGTGGTGACAAAGTGCATACTTCTCTCTTATTCTTAATAAGGTATAAAGTTAACTTTCAGTACTAATTAGGATTCATTGTAGTTCTAACCTGAATTGCCCATTGAGAAGCAAGGGGACCTTTATAAACAAAGCCAATATAATACAAGTCCAAATAATGAGACAATGGCAGAAGGATGATCATTCTATATGTTCTGGAAAAGTCACGATAATCTCTAGCGGTTGTTAAGTATTCCTAGGGAAAACTTAGAGCGCTTATACTTGAACAAATAAAGGTTAATGTGAAATGTTCTGTATAAACTTCTCGTATGTTACACTTATATGCATATACTCAGGGTTAATATGATGTAAGGGTAGAATGATGGCAATCTGCTTTGAGTCTTATTTTGCTCTTCGTCGATCCCAATTATGTGCACAAAACTTTAAAACTTTTATTGTTTTTGTATCAAATTTCTATATGCGGTATGTGGGGATTAACCGAACTAACACCAGGGAATTTTTCTCAAACATGTAAATAATGAATACTTACAGCGGTAAAAGCTTCCAGGGTCCTTATGTTTGTAGTACCGTATGCCCGTGTCTTGCTTCGATAGTACTATGACGTTCAAAAATATGAGCGTGAGCCTGTTATTGGAAGAAAATCAATTTAAACTATAAATAAACATATATGAGTTTATCGAAGTAAATTATACCAAAATATAATACCAGAAATGTCTTGGTTCTATTGATTCACATTCACTTCGGTTAAAGATATTTGACACCTCCTTTAGATAGTCTATCTATGTGACTTTCAGTATTAATAACAAAGAGAAGTAGATAATATATAAGATGTGTATAGGTACATAATCATTTAAGATTGTACATTTCGTACTTAATAAGTTATTTTGGCAAATTTGTTGTTCAGCTCAAAATCTTAAATTCGATATAAAAAAGACTTTGAAGTAAAGGTTTCAAATTATTGACTAAATAAAATCTATATCGGCGATTGGTTAGGGTAATTGGATCTAACTACAGACCAGTGGTTTCTTTGTGTTTATCCAAGCTTGGCCTGAGGACTTAACCAGATTACTCCTACAACCTATCGACACATCAAAATGTGAAAATGCTTTATTTAAATAAAACACCGACTTACAAATAATTATTTGCAAAAATTTATGTCCTGTATCCCAATCATTCTTTTATCATTTCAGGTTGTTTGTTTTAAAAGGCAGGAATCTAGTGGGCTAAACATCTCGAAATATAAGTTCGGATTAATTGTTAACTAAACCAAGTCGGGTGTAATTTTTAACTAAACCAAGTCGGATGTAATTTTAAATTACGACCAGAATACCGGAATTCTTCATTGACTATCGGAATGAAAAAAATTTAAAGAAAATTTAAAGAAAATTTAAAGACGTAGAAATATGAGAAATATTTTTATATGAACATATTGGAATATATAAGGATCTGATGTAAGTAGTTGAGATGTGAGCTAAGTTGAGCTATTTTCCATCAACTGATACATGTTTCAATAAATGAGAAATATGACGCATGTGCGGCCCTTTATAGTGGCTGTTATCTCCCCACTCACAAATATCTATAGAATGTCGCTCAATGTCGTTTCTACTCGCATTGTATCTTTTAACCACCAAGGTAAAATGATACTGTATTCATACGATAGATTAAGTATCAGGAGTCATATATTAATGTAATAAGAAATTTGTGAAAATATTTCATATTTATACCGAAAGAAAAGCATTAAGATCTATTGTTACTAAATATGTGTAGCCTGGAGATCAAATGTGGGCCCATAAAAGCTGAAGATAAGAATGAACTAGATATTATTACACCTGATTATCTGACTTCAGATTCAGGAAATGAGTCGGCTCGTCATAAAAAGAAAACGGACACTGTAACGCACGGATACGTTCATGGACACATCCATAAACATAGAGACCATACACATATTCATGGACACATTCACAATCATGATCATCAAGATAATGTTTTAGAGTCTAAGGACAGCGAAATATGCCGTAAATTAGACGAATATACAGCTTGTAAGGATGTTCTATGTGATGAGCTAGATGACTGTTTTTTCTTAAACTGTGAAGACACAAAAGATAATGAACCTATCAAGTGTACTGACTATTGTAATGACGATTTTTCAGAAGCTGATGATTTGGAACCTCCAAAATCGGCTGTTAATATTGAACCTTCAAATCTGGAAGTTTATGCTGCTCTTGCTGACCAACATAATCACTACCAAATCAATGAGAATCTCAAATATCCCCAAAACAGCCTACCATTACATCATAATGATAACTTGTGTAAAGATCATCTAAATAAGAAACCTATATTTGAGAACTTGATCAATAGCGTGCATAAAAATCTTTACGAGAGTGATCATGATAGTAATATTGAAGATAACAAAAGAAGAAAGATAGACTCTGAAGAAAGTTTGGATATACATTATCCTCATCATTATCACACAGATTCCCATGTGGATGCTTCAATAAATGGTAATTCTAATAATTTAAACCATGTACATCAATCTTGTTTCCATACAACTATTCCAAACTTACAATCGCTGCTAAATTCTCAGGCTATTTCAGACTTTGATTTTTTCATTCAGTTTGAAAATTTCAATAAACTTGTACAAAATAACAGCATTCCTGATATAACAAATGCATTGAATGATACAAATGCTAAAATAGATTTTCAAGATAATAGCATTCCTGATTTAGCAAGCACAATGAATGGAACTAATGATAAAATGTTGCAACATTTACAAAATAATACAATTAATTCCAGCGACCTATCATCATCTTACTCTTGTAAGTGGAATAATTGTTTCAAAAGAGTAACTGATAGCAACTTGATGGATCATATTGTTAACCAACATATACAAGAAGAATATGGTAAAAATGACCAGGTTGAAAAATTTTACCAATGTGAATGGAATGAATGTAATTTTTCGAATAGTAATTACGATTTATTAGTTGCACATTTGAACAGCCATAAGAATGATCTGATATTTGATCCCTTATTAGCCAACAATTCAATCTTATCTCCAGCATCTACATCTAAGTCAGATATATTATCACCAGTTATAGAAGGAAGTAAGTCCAATGAGAATGTGTCTATAAAAGCCATAAAAATCTCTCCTAAGTACAATTCATGCTGTGAAGGTGAAGCTGATCCCTACTTCACATGTCTTTGGGAGGTGGGTGTTGATAATATGGGAAATCCAATAAAATGCTCCAAGATACATGATTCTGCAGGTGACTTACAGCATCACTTAATAAGTGAACATATAGGCTCTGGAAAGTCTTCGTATAGTTGTGACTGGGTTGGCTGTAACAGGCATAACGGTCATATTTTTACTCAAAGGCAAAAATTGTTAAGACATATTCATATTCACACCAAGTATAAACCATGCAAATGTGATATATGTGGTGCTTCATTCGCAGTAGATTCTATGCTTAAGCAGCATCTTAGAACTCATTCAGGTGAAAAGCCATTCAGCTGTTCTATTTGTGGAAAGAAGTTCGCAACGTCCTCTTCTCTTTCAATTCATAATCGTGTACATACTGGTGAAAAGCCTTTAGTGTGTAAATGGCCTGGTTGCAATAAGAGATTTAGCGAAAGCTCTAATCTTACAAAGCACATGAAGATTCACTTGAAAATTTACAGGTGTGAAGTTTGTGGTATTGAATTTGATAAAAAGCCAATTTACACGAAACATATGAAACTTCATGATTGTAGTAACAAAGGTACAAAACTTAAAACTAACATTTCTACATGAGTGAAGATCTATAATAGATAGTTATATTATATATCATGTATATAACTAAAACATAATAATGTCGTAATAATCTCAAAGAATCAACCAATGTCGCTTGACGACATTATGTTTAGTTAATAAAAATTTTTCAGAAAGGTGTTTGTTCCAAATCGATAAGTAATAGTATTTAGAAATATGAAGGGGTCATTGGTATCATTAAAGGCAGTAAGAATAGCATTACCAAAGAAGACTATAACACCATATGAAATTGCACCATTATCTAGCATCAGCTACTTGGATTTGCCAAATAACGGATTTGGAATAAAGAACTACTCTCTTAATAAATCAAAGAATGGACACTGGCCAGTATACTTAAAGGTTCAAAATACGAAGATCACAACTGAAATAAAAAGAATAAAAGGTGATTTAAAGCAATTTAAGAGAGATTTAACTGCTTTAAACCCAAAATTTGAAATTACTATTAATGAAATCGCAGGTTATGCAAATGTTAAAGGTGACGTTGTTAATGAAATAAAAGAATTATTGGATCAAAATATTAAGCAGAATTAAGGAGAAAAAAAATCTCTACCAAAACTTTGTACATATAATAATGTAATTTATCAGTAAATAGTACGCTGTGCAAGATATAGCAAAATACATTAAAAATACATAAAATACATGACATAATGATATTATAAATAATACTACATTTGTATCTCGCCACTAGTCTCTGATATTGGCGTAGTGCTGCTTTCAGATGAACCAAAAGCGATCTGTTTTATTTGAATAATCCACGGATCGTTCAATAATTCAACAGCACTAGGTCTCTTCTTAGGGTCGTGAACCAAACATCTGGATAAGAATTTTCTACCAGGTTCACTTAATTGATCCGCTGAAGGTAATTGAGGTTTATGACCAGCTGCAATATGATACATTATTGCCCATTCATTGTCTAAGTTAGCCCATGGTCTTCTACCAGTAGCCATTTCAAGAACACAACAACCCAAGGACCAAATATCTACCACACCATTTTTATCACTAAAAGAACCAGTGATAACCTCTGGAGACATATACATTGGAGTACCCGTCATAGAGTTTAAATTCTTTTCTCTTCCATTTCCATTGAGAGATTGAGATGCATTTGAACTTTCTGAATTTCTTGTTCTACCACTAATGGCAATAACCTTAGCAGCACCAAAATCAACAAATTTTATAACACCATTATGATCTAACAATATATTTTCAGGCTTAATATCACGATGAACAACTCCAGACTGATGTAAATAAGCCAAACCCTCTAACATTTGCAAGGTGTAGATTTGAATAACCATTTCATCCTCGATTCTTCCGTGAGTCAATAAGTTTGAAAGAGAGCCTCCTTCACAGAATTCCATAAATATATATACTTTGTCACGATGTACCTCAACACCATAATATTGCACAACATTAGGATGGTTTAACATTTCTAAGACTGTCATTTCGTCTTTAATAGAAGGAACAATGTTTTTTATTGTTTGACTATCGTGGAATCTGATTTCTTTGACGGCCATCACTCCACCAGTATCTAAATTGACAGCAGCATAAACGTTACCAAAGGTTCCACCTCCAATAAATTTACCTTTTTGCCACCTGATAGATACACTGGAGAATGATGATGCAAGAAGAGTAACAAACTGGTATTCCAGATCAGTAACATCTAAAACATGACCAATGGATTGTAACTGCTCTTGCAACTCTCTTCTATATTGTTCAATTTCATTAATTTCAGCCATGACATCTTCCCTGTAGGCAGTAAGAATGGAATCATC
This sequence comes from Schwanniomyces polymorphus var. africanus, assembly GCA_030563145.1. Lineage (NCBI taxonomy): Eukaryota > Fungi > Ascomycota > Pichiomycetes > Serinales > Debaryomycetaceae > Schwanniomyces > Schwanniomyces polymorphus. The sequence goes on from JAKUBG010000012.1 coordinate 65,991, forward strand.
ACTAGAACTATGCTCAATTTTATGCCTTTGAGAGGACCATTTGAGCATTTTCTTCTTTTCAGCTTCACTTGATCTAGCACCCATAATATCAAAATGTGAGATAAGCAACGACATGCATCTGGCAACTTTAAGTTTTAATTTAGAAAATTGATCATCTGATAAAACTAGGACATTAAATCCCCTGGTCATATCCATTGCAAATTCTAATGCTAGTACACACCATCTAAATGTTTTTCTATCTGTTGGTACACAGTCATCACAAATAAAACTGACCCATTCAATGGATAATTGAATCAACTTCATAATCACAGTGGGCTTCCTAGAAGAATCCAAGTTCTTTACCGAGTTTTTTCCGTAGTCTCTTGCATAAATGAAATAATTATTAATTAACTCCCGGTATACATTTTCTTGAGATATGATTCTGCATTTTTCCCTGACTACTTTAACAGAGTCGAGAACAGCCAATGACATTTTATAGAAGAGCCTGTTTACTTTAGTTAACTCTAAATGTACACTGCTCAAGGAACAACGTTGTTCAATCAGCTTTATGTCAAAATCTGAATTCATATAATCGTGAATTATATCCAAAAACTTATCACGAGCTATATTAAGCTCATAATATGGAAGTTTTGATATTAATAACAATTGACCTACTTTCACATCATTGATTGGTGAGGTATTTAAATTCAAAGTTATGACATTACCGTCCCAAACAATTGGCTTAGGGGGGCATAATGCAAGCACGTATGATAAGTCAAAAGCGTCATTTGAATTTATATTCACCTTAGAAGGTTTATCTTCCTTATGCTCTTGCAAAATTCTCATAAATTCAACGAACTCCAAACTTGGATATGCTTTTTTAGAACTATTTCCAACATAAGATCCATTAATAATTCTTAAGATTTCATTACTATTATTAAGTAATTCAGGACTTGCAAAGAAATATATACCCTGCTTTTCAACAGTACCCGTAAAAACCAAAAAATGATTAGATGCCTTTAAAACATCTAAGAAACTTTTAATCCGACTATTAGCATTGGATGATAAGTCAAAGATAATAGAATTTGTGAAGTCCCTTGAAATTTCACCAGTAAATCTTGCCAATTTACGACGAAGTTGCCCAAAATTCTCTGTAGTCGAACTGTACCAACGTATCAAATCAGAGGAGCCGTTTATTTGACAAGGCGGTGATCTTATTTGGTGGTTAAAATATGATAGTAATCTGTGAATGAGTTTCAGTGTTAATGTTGAAATACTCTCTGAAACTACCATACTACCACCATCAATGTAATTACCTAACCATTTTAGATAATTCCATGTTTCTTCTAGCTCTTCCGGTTCCTTAAAAGTTCTAAATGTATAACTAGATCTGGAACTATCCAAAAGCTTTTTGTTAAGCAATACCAAGAAATATCGTACACAATCAAGTACAACCGCATTAAAGTCCAGTGTTTCTCCTTCAAAGAAATCACTCAAAAGCCACGATTTTTCATCACCTGGGTCACAATACTCGGTGATACCGATTTTAACTTCAAGGGAAATAGAAATATAAGTCCTAAAATCTTCAATCATTTGATCTATCATCATTAATGTTGGATTTTGTAATTTTTTTGCATATAACAATCTGACTTTTATAATCTCTTTAATTAACTTCATAGGTATAATACAAATTTGAATCAAACTATCAATATAATCAGGCAACTTAAGTTCTTCAAACATATGTCCCAATTTAAAATAAGTAGATTTTGATTTAATCATCCAAGGAGATAATGGAATAAAAATCCTTTGCTTAAATATATAATACACATCTTTTTCTTTCATTAATCTTTCTGCTAAAGATTTGTTGTCTTCATCAAAAATTTTCTTTACCACAGTTAAGCTTTCATCATTTTCTAGTGGGCGCTCATCAACTGGGCTCTTCCCTATGTCTAGTTCATCATTACCTATCCATAAACGAAGAGATTTAGTTTCCCTTTCAATGGCATCTGTAATTGATAGCCAAGCATTAAGGGCATCGATACGGTTTTGAAACTCCTCAGTACGACAGATTGGTTTATCGTTTCTCATATCTTCTAATGTTTTCCATAATTCACAAGACTTATCATATCTATCAAGAATCTCAATTACTTGTTTCCTTGGTGGGTTATTTACTGGGTCATTGTAGGTAATTTCATACTTTAGAACATCCTCAAGAAGTTGATCAACTAATGTACGACGATAAGCTATAACCTTTTTCTGTCCTTCCAAAGTCCTATTAAAAAGCTTGGCTCTGACACCAAACCATAAGTTTTCTTTATATGTTGCATGTAGAAATGAATCTTCCTGAGTACTTTGATGACTATCAATTATCTTAGTTTTCTCTGAAGTAACAACATCTCCAGTAAGAACAGATGATAACATCGATTGCCACTGTAACCTTTCTAGTACTGCTGGATCTTCAGCTATGTCTTTAGATAAATGTGCTATTTGCTTATTAGGAAAGTTTAAATTAGTGTTTCCTCTCTTCATCATTGCGAATGCTAAACTAACGTCAATTTGGTATTTCTCATCGTCCATATCTACTAAAAGATCACTATTTCCATTTGCATCATCCAATTCTTCATCTTCATCATCATTTGCATCAGCTTCCTTGAAGTCGTCATTAGCGTCTGAGATTCCTTTTGTATAGTAGTCATCAACAATAGGATTTTTTATCTTTCGCAAATAAGCTCTCTCCTGTCCAGAGTACAGATTTACACCATGACTTGGTGTTAATGCCTTTGTGATTGATCTAGATCTAGATCTAGTAGTTATTTGCTGATTGTTTGCATTGCTGGGTGCGCTTTCAGAAGACGGCGAGTGTACTTGGGAACCGCTATTAGACCCACTGCTATAGGTTCTACCTTTGCTTCTCAAGGCTCCATTGTTTCCTATGCTTCCTAAAATTTTACTTCCACTGCTAGTTGCCAAATTACCTTTATTTGACAGTTTTCTGGGTACTGTGCTATGATTATGATTGATACTTTCGCTGTGAGCTAGCAGATTCAACAGTGCGTCAATAGAACCACCACCGGACCCACTAGTATTTTTCCCTAAACTACCCATTACAATACAATTGTTACTATCGGGGAATCCTTGAATTTACTGCTCTTTCTTAATATTATTACGCTTATTTTATTTAAAAGCAAGTAAATTGTTCCAACACTATATGCAGGTCAATATCTAATTTTAATATCAGGTACCATTCCCAGATTAAAGAGACAAGCTATCAAGCTAAGAGACCTAGTAAAGTAAGGCGTATGCTTAAGTGGTTAAGTAGTCTCTAAGATGGTCAGCTTATTTGAAATCTTGCTGCAAAGTAGTGGTTTTTCACACATTAGTACGTCCATTCCTACGTTAGATTCACTTATGCTAGGTAATATTACTAAAGGGATATATGATTTCCAGTCAGTACCTAATTGTACAGCTCAATACGGCATTATAATATCACTTTTAGTAAGCCACTTGAGCTTTGATGAAGAACATCGTGCTATTATCGTAGATTGCTTACATGAATTTCCATTTCTGGTTCTACAAAAAGATCCTAACTTTGATCCTGAGTGGCTTGAATCAAGAATAACTTTATATAAATGCCATACATTTGCACAGCTATTTAGTCTTTTTTCTTCCAATAAGCTTAAAGGACCTAAAAATAGTACACTTTTAATTGTCAATAACTTTCATGAAACGGTGGAGCTCTATAAATACGAGCTCTCTTCAGCATATAAAGAAGCCATTCTTAAGTTTCAAATACACCGAAATGACATCTTGATAAGAAATCAAGAAAAGGATATGACTGAAGGCTCAAAGACTCCAATCCAGGAATTACCATCATCTTCAGACTTAGTACGAGTCCCTCCAAGCCACAAATTTCAGACACATTTGACAGCATTGGTTAATTTAATCTCCCAGCTCATATATAGGGATGAAATGGTTTGTATCTTAGTGGGGTACTTAGATCTTCAATATGAATATTATAAACCCAAATCTGCTCTATCCTCCATGGAGATGAGCCAACCATCGTCATCTAAATCTTCAAGCCCTCCACGAAGTGCAGGTGGGCTCTCGGGAGATACTGGAGCTAGAGCTGGTAGGTTAACATTTGCCCCTTCGTTTGGTGATACTTATACAACTGCAAAATCTAATTCTAAATTTAAAGGAAAAATTCCAATTCTAGATTCATTTACTACTACTAGATTGATATTTTTAAAGGATTGGTTTCATAATACTCCATATTTTCAGAAGTATCTGAACAAATTTCCTGGTAAAAAGCTTGAATTATCCGAATTAAGAACGGTATTCTTAGTCAAGGTCGTTAATACACAAGTGCCTGGAAGTTTATCACCATTTGTTTATTTCGACTACGATAATGAATTCTACGAAGATTTCAAAATTAACAAGCCAAAATACGACTATTGTAAATTTATTGATTTATCAGCTCCGGTCGATCTGAATATACCACTAGCTCCACACTCTTTCAATTTTGGTAATAAAAATTTGAAATCAAGCGAACCAATAGACTTTTCCACACAGAATGAGTCAAATACCACCCTAATTAATGATAGTACTTATCAAAAAGTATTACCACCGTCTTCCCCAAATCTAACTGAGAGTCAAATTCGAGATTTTTTGCACAATGAAGATAACCCCGAAGACAAATTATCTACTCAGAAATCTCCAAAACTGCATTCAAGACACTCTTCATCTGATAGTCTGGTAATTCAGCCATCTGATGAAGAATTTCTTAGTCCATTAGCATAATATATATATTCTATAGAAGTCCTGCATATTATTGATCTCATCTCAGCTCTGAATTTTTCATAAATCTATATCTAAGTAAATCAATTTATTATATATATTATAGACAGCCAATAATAGTTTAAATTCAATTTAGAATATTTTATAATGGCTACTGTTATACCACCACCTTCTAAGAAGCAAAAAAAGGAGGCTCAACAAGTCCGCGATGTTGACTTAATCCCAACAGATTTGCCTAATGTCCTTATTAAATTTCAGGCATCGGACACTGGTGAGTCCATTGGAGGCTCTATTAGAGTTCCTGGAGGGATTACTGAAAAGCAGTTAGAAGAATTATTGAATCAATTACATGGAGAAACTGATGAAGCTGTGCCATATACGTTTTCTTTACTTACAGCTAATAAAGATGAAAAACCGGAACTTATTGATATTAAAGATAACTTATATAACTCAGTATTAAAACCAGGGATAAAAACTACCGAAGATATGATGACTTTGGTATATACTCCTCGTGCTGTCTTTAAAGTTAAAGCAATTACAAGATCTAATGCAGCCATAGCAGGTCATGGTTCTACTATTTTATGCTGTCAGTTTTCACCAAATGACTCCAGTCGTATGTGTTCTGGTGCTGGTGATTCTACTGCCAGAATATGGGATTGTAACACCCAAACCCCTTTGCATACGTTAAGTGGACACACAAACTGGGTGTTATGTGTAGCATATTCACCATGTGGTACTATGATCGCAACTGGTTCCATGGATAATACTGTGAGAATCTGGGATGCTAACCTGGGAAAACCCATCGGAAAGGAATTGACAGGTCATTCTAAATGGGTTTCATCCTTAAGTTGGGAACCTTTGCATTTAGTCAAGCCAGGTGAAAAGCCTAGACTAGCATCTGGTTCTAAAGATAGTACTGTCAAAATCTGGGATTCTACTAGAAGAGTCTGCTTAATGACATTGAGTGGACACACAAACTCCGTGTCCTGTGTCAAGTGGTCAGGATCTAATATCTTGTATAGTGCCTCTCATGATAAGACAATCAAATCCTGGGATATTAGTGCTGGTGGTAAATGTATCCAAGTGTTGAAGAGTCATGCCCATTGGGTCAACCATTTATCCGTCTCTACTGATTATGTCTTGAGAAAGGGTGCTTTCGATCATACATCTACTAAGTCTCTGACAAAGAAACTTACTCCAGAAGAATTACGTGTTCGTGCATTAGAGCAATATGAAAAAGTTGCCAAATTAAATGGTGTTATCAGTGAACGTTTAGTTACTGCTAGTGATGATTTCACTATGTATTTCTGGGAACCATTAAAAACATCTAAGCCAGTTTGTCGTATGACTGGTCACCAAAAATTGGTCAACCATGTTTCATTCTCTCCTGATGGTCGTTATATTGTATCCAGTTCATTTGATAACTCTATCAAAGTCTGGGATGGTTTAAGAGGTACTTTCATAGGTACTTTAAGGGGACATGTTGCTCCTGTCTATCAAACAGCTTGGTCTGCTGATAACAGATTATTAGTTAGTTGTTCTAAAGATACCACTTTAAAGGTTTGGGATATCAGAACCAGAAAATTAAAAGTCGATTTACCAGGTCATGCTGATGAAGTATATGCTGTTGATTGGAGTTTAGATGGTAAGCGTGTTGCTAGTGGTGGTAAAGATAAAATGATCAGATTATGGCTGCATTAATTGAAATAGATAGTTCTTAGTTAAAAATAGAGACTCACCTAGAGATATGAGTACAACAACGAAGAATATGTGTATAATAATTTAATTCCGATTATGTTTTAGTAAAATAATGTAGCACACAACTATCACCTTGACTTCAAAATTATAATTCACAGAAAGGTGGAAGAAGTAAACTATACTTTAATATTGAGAAATAATTCCAGTGATGTCAGAAAAATTAATACCAGAGTTAAGTGTTGTCCTCCAAATATCAGCAGTCCCAACATTGCAAATAATGATAAAATATATTTCACGAAGGCTAATTTTAAGTTAAGAACTACTTACCAGTGAAAGTGGTTGTATCTTTTTTCATCGGAAGTGCTAGCTTCTTGTTGGATGTCTTCAAATTCTAAATCAACCACGGAAATAATTGATGATCAGTCGAGTTAGCGTAACTTCAGCGATGTTGATGATATTGCTGATGAAAAATAAAGAATTAATTGTCCTTTCCCAGATTCCAGCTGATGGAACTAATGATATTCTTAAAGCTTAACTTTCTTATAAATTTGCAGACAATAGTAGGAGAACCTTTAAGTCCATAATGTTTACCTGGAGGATATTTACCATTTTAATTAAAGCGAGATGTATTTCGCTCAGAAGAGAGAGAGCAAACAATCATTTTGAAAATTTGATAATAAATTGATTTGCTGTCAAGTATTGAGACATAATTGGAATTCCAGTAATTCACAATATACTCTTCTATCTTTTCTTTTCCAACTATAAACTGTTTTGAAGAGACCACAAGATTATTTGCAGCCAAAAAGAAAACCTTTCTATTTCGTCATAATATGGATTTTTTTGCTGGTTGCAACTGAATATCTAATAATTTCTCATTTTTGGGTTTATTTTAATGGATGTAATCTCCATTGGTGGTGCCTTTTGATATCATTTAATTTTTTTCTTTACCAATCCTCTGCTATCAGGTAGAAGTCTCAGAATGACATAAATACCTCAAAGGCTCCTCCATCATCTACATGTAAAGCTATAAGTTTTATAGAGTTTCCATTAAAGAAGACTCCGAGTCCATCTTCGTAAATAAAGTTATCATTAGATTCAATACTTATATTTATATAACAAAGTTAACACATTTGGTAGTTGTGATATTTTGCAGTTTATTATGATCATTTTTGCAGGTTACTTAAATAGGTTTTGGTAGCTAATATGATTATTTTCAACCGATGGTACGGATAAGTTTGAACCGATATATTTGTGTATTATTATTCTCGCTGATAACGTTACGAAGTTCAATAAAATATTTTTTAACCATGTAGTACTGTAATATTTCAGCCGATATCGATTTGAGGGTTATGCAAAGTTGCAATTTGCTATATTTCATATGAAGTGGACTATATACCACCCAAATTTTAAATAATTTGTATCTGGAACGATGATTTATATTTATAATATTAATTAGTTATTTCAAACTTTTTTCCACGTACATATTGTAAATATAATGGTAAGGAACGCACTTTGCTTTAAAATGCTAATCAAATATTTCACTAAACAAGTATCCGTAGAATAAGACCGTTCCATAAAGTACTTCTTTATATTCTGTACAAGTATGTATTTATCCTCATATTATTTATAATTCCATTGTTAATATAAAAATATTTCTGAAACAAATCTAGCAACTAGTCACTAGTTATACTAAGCAAACAAACTAGAACATCATTTCAAAATTAAATTAAAATGGCTAGCAAATAACTATTAGAGAACATTGATCATGTTTCTTTAGCAGATTGCATAAGCTAGTATAAATATTAAAGAAATGGAGTACGATCAAAAGACTTTAATTTAACTTCGATTCCAATACCTTAAATTTTGTTACCTCGTGAGGTGTTACAGACTTTGCAAACGGTTGACAGGCTCTGATTAGGGAAATATTTTCATTTATTACCAAATCTTATTTATGCCACCATTTAAATCCTTCTGATGTTCCAAGCTCCACTTATTTGTTCTTTTTGTTAAAACGTGAGTTGTTAACATTCTCACAGCTAATAAAGCCCCTTGGACTTATATAACATTAGATGGATAAAACAGGATTGCAAAATTTACATCAATAAAATTATGTCGAGTTAACCATTAAAACCTACTACTTAGTCTTCAAATCCTAACTGTTTACCTACAAAAGTTCTAAATTTGCACCCTAAAACGTTTAACTTAGCCTCTACCGGCTGCAACCAAAATGACCAAAAAATCAATCACGTGATCATATCGGAACTGTTTGAATGAAATTTCCCAGGATTGTAATTTATTTGACTGCCAAGTTAAGGATCATTTATATCATCTACATCAATTAATCAGTTGCAACCATGGCTATTGTAAAACGGGGTGGTCGTAACAAGAATAAGCAGCAACAAGCACCGCCTACAAAATCAGGTATCAAAAAAGCAGAATTTGATCTCCATAAGAAGAAGGAAGTTGGTGTATCAGATTTGACATTGTTATCTAAGATTACCGACGATGCTATCAATGACAACTTACATAAGAGGTTCATAAATGATACAATCTATACATATATTGGACATGTGTTGATTTCCGTCAATCCATTTCGTGATCTTGGTATCTATACCCTTGATACATTAAATAAGTACAAAGGTAAGAATAGATTAGAGGCCCCCCCTCATGTATTCGCCATTGCTGAGTCCATGTACTATAATTTGAAGTCCTATGGTGAAAAACAATGTGTGATTATATCAGGAGAATCTGGTGCTGGTAAAACCGAAGCTGCAAAGCAGATTATGCAATATATTGCCAATGTATCTGTGGACGAAGGAAATGCAGAAATCAATAAGATCAAGGATATGGTTTTAGCAACAAACCCATTATTAGAATCATTTGGTTGTGCTAAGACTTTAAGAAACAACAATTCTTCGAGACATGGTAAATATCTTCAAATTCAATTTAACCCATCTAATTATCAACCTATTGCAGCACATATCACTAATTACTTGCTAGAAAAGCAAAGAGTCGTTTCCCAAATTACAAATGAACGTAATTTCCATATTTTCTATCAATTCACCAAGCATTGCCCTCCACAATATCAGCAACAATTTGGTATACAGGGTCCAGAAACTTATGTCTATACTTCCGCTGCTAAGTGTATAAATGTTGATGGATTAGATGATGCTGCTGATTTTAAAGATACGTTGAAGGCAATGAACATTATAGGTTTATCTCAAGATGAGCAAGATAATATTTTTAGAATATTAGCCCTGATTCTTTGGATTGGTAATATTACATTCGTTGAAAACGAAGAAGGTAATGCTACTATTAGAGACGAGAGTATTACTAATTTCGTAGCTTATTTGTTAGAAGTTAATCCTGAAATTCTTTGCAAATCAGTAACAGAAAGAGTTATGCAAACGTCACATGGTATGAGAAGGGGTTCAACTTACCACGTTCCTTTGAATATTGTCCAAGCTACTGCTGTAAGGGATGCATTAGCAAAAGGATTATACAATAATCTTTTCGGATGGATTGTCGAGAGAGTTAATTTATCTTTGAAGGGTTCTCAGACATCCTCAAAGACTATTGGTATTTTAGATATTTATGGGTTTGAAATTTTTGAACAAAACTCGTTTGAGCAAATATGTATTAACTACGTGAACGAAAAGTTGCAACAAATCTTTATCCAATTAACATTAAAAGCTGAACAAGATGAGTACGTTCAGGAACAAATTAAGTGGACACCAATTGACTATTTTAATAATAAGGTTGTTTGTGATTTAATTGAAGCTGTGAGACCTCAACCAGGTTTATTTGCTGTTTTGAATGATTCTATTAAAACCGCTCACGCAGATTCAGATGCCGCAGATCAAGTTTTCTCCCAAAGAATTAGTATGGTTGGATCCACTAATCGCCATTTTGAGGATCGTAGAGGAAAGTTTATCATTAAGCATTATGCTGGTGATGTAACCTATGAAATTGCAGGTATGACTGATAAGAACAAAGATGCTATGCTTCGTGATCTTTTGGAATTATTATCAACTTCATCAAATAACTTTGTTACTCAAGTTCTTTTCCCACCTTCATTATTAGCAGAAGTAAGTGATTCTAAGAAACGTCCTGAAACCGCCTCTGATAAGATTAAGAGAAGTGCTAACTTATTGGTGGATACTTTATCTCAATGTCAACCATCTTACATTAGAACCATTAAACCAAATCAAACTAAACAACCTAAAGATTACGACAATAACCAAGTCTTACATCAAATCAAATATTTAGGTTTGAAAGAAAATGTTAGAATCAGAAGAGCGGGATTTGCGTATCGTACTACTTTTGATAAATTTGTTCAAAGATTTTATTTATTATCTCCTGCAACTGGTTATGCGGGTGATTATATTTGGCAAGGTGATGATTTAACTGCTGTTAAGGAAATTTTAAGATCATGTCATATTCCAAGTACTGAGTATCAATTAGGTACTACAAAGGTCTTTATCAAGACTCCAGAGACTTTATTTGGTTTGGAAGACATGAGAGACAAATACTGGCATAATATGGCTGCAAGAATCCAAAGAGCTTGGAGAAGATATATGAAGAGAAAGGAGGATGCAGCTAAAGTCATTCAAAATGCTTGGAGAGTCAAGAAACATGGTAACAAATATGAACAATTGCGTGATTATGGTAATAGTCTTGTAAAGAATAAAAAAGAACGTCGTAGAATGTCAATGCTTGGAATGCGTGCATTTATGGGTGATTACTTGTGGTGTAATGAAAGCAGTGGTTTTGGTAGATTTGTCATGAATCAAGTAGCTATTAAAGAAACCGTGATATTTTCATTAAAGGGAGAAATTTTATTATCTAAATTTGGTAGATCATCGAAAAGATTACCACGTATCTTTATATTGACCAAGAGTAACTTCTATGTCGTAGCGGAAGGATTGGTAGATAAAAGATTAAAACTACAAATTGAATTTTCTATTCCAATCAGTAGTATTAATTATGTGGGCTTATCTACTTTGCAAGATAATTGGGTTGCTATTTCTTTAAGGTCACCAACTCCAACCACGCCTGATATCTTTATAAACTTGGATTTCAAAACTGAGTTGATTACACATTTAAAGAAATTAAACCCGGGTTTAACTATAAAAATTGGACCAACTGTTGATTATCAAAAGAAGGCAGGAAAATTCCATTCAGTCAAGTTTGTTAAAAGTAATGCTGCTACTGTACCACTGTCAAGTGATGTCTATAAATCTGGTACTGTTTCAGTGAGAGATGGTTTACCAAGCTCTAGTGTAAACCCAAAGAGACCTAGGGGAACCAATTCTAAGTTGGACTATAGCAAGTACTATAATAGATTCCCTAATAAACCTAGATCTTCTGGTCCATCTTATTCTGCACCTGTTCAACCAGCACATCAATTTCAACTGCCTGTTGAATACCAGCCATCAACACCCCAACAAGCTACCCAGCAAGCTACCCAACCAGCTGTTCAAGAACCAACTCGTCGACTTGCACCACCATCGGTTCCGCAGACTAGAAAATCTCCTCCTCCAGCTCCTAATACGCAAAATCGCCATACAGTAGCGGCAGCGGCAGCAGCAGCAGCTTACACAAATGACTCGAATACACAGACAAGTAGTAAGCCTGTAGCTCCAACAAGGCCAGCAAAAAAGGTGGCTCCTTCTCCGCCAGTAAAAAAGACAGCCCCACCACCTCCACCTCCACCTCCAGCAGTATCCAGTGCACCTAAACCTAAGTTTCCTACATATCAAGCAATGTATGACTACGACGGTTCTGTTAGTGGTTCCATTCCTCTTGTCAAGGATACTGTTTATTACGTTTCCTCAGTTAATGGTAAATGGGCACTCGTAAAAACTCTTGATGAGACTAGTGAAGGTTGGTCTCCAATAGATTACATGAAAGAATGTGAGCCTCCTGCTTCTCTCTTTGGAGGAGCCCAAAAACTGGCACCACCACCCCCACCACCACCTGTATCTACATCACAACAATCTCATTCGCAGCCAGCTGCCCAAACTCAACCGGAAGCTTCCACGCCAGCTTCCTCCAGTGCCACTTCAAATAATCTTAGTGAAGGTTTAGCAAGTGCATTAATGCTGAAAAAGAATGAAGAAACGACATTGGCTGGTTCTCTTGCAGATGCTTTGAAGAAGAGACAAGTAACTAGAGATAGTGATGATGAAGATGACGATGACGATGATGACTGGTGAGTGAACATTAATCCTAGATTTTACAATTGTAAATTACTTTATAAAAGTTCTTTCTATTGCTCTTTATATATAAATCCATTTATCTATTATTGTACTTAAATCATTAAATCATACGTTATCTAAGTGACACAAAACTAATTGCGATACCGCAATTATATACAGTACCGGATCTAAACTTTTAATGATGATTCTCTGATAGATTAGTAGTAAGTAGTATTAATTATAATTGAAAAGTGAATTAATGCTAGTTATATTAAACAATTTAAGTAATGTCCAAGCACAAGAATAGAAATAGCTTATTATCGTCACATAGTAGGTCGTTGTATTCGAATAGTACCAAGGATAGCTTGATCTCTATGAAGTATGAGATGAATCGGCCAGAATTGCCATTATATCCATTCAATGACTTTGACAGCAAACCAAGAGACCTGGAGAAGGACGATATCATGATAGGCGAAACATATCCCGATTTTATTCCGTGGAAAGAAGAAGCACATGCCGCCAAAGACGTGGAAAACACCGCTTATTTGACAAAAGGGTACTTTGAACCACCCGTAGTCTCTAATGAATATTACTCATCTAGAAATATGATTCAGGCCACTATATTTTCATCATCTGAGAATTGTAATGAAGTTTTAAAAGAATTGTCACAACATTTAGCAAATGCATATAAAACCAGAAACGAACAAATCAATAAAATACGGTATGAATCCAACAAGTTCAAGATTCCCTCACGAGTTACTTTAACAGCTCTGAAGAAAGAGATTTGGCTCAAAGATTTGGCTAATCCTGATGTGCCATTGCACAAAATTGCTGGTAGGATTCCTCATGGTATCAGAAACAAAGTTCTCATTGATTCAATCTGTAGTAAGAGTGTTCCAATATCAAGAGCAATTTGGTTCACTAAATGTGTTCTTTTTGCTGAATCTATCGCTATAAGAAAAAAATATGCTTCAAGATTAGCCACTTTAACGGATAATGGTTTAGCAGGAGAGAATCTTGAAACACACTGGCTACAAGATTGGACCCAACAAGTTGTCGATTTTGTCTACAAATATTCTAAAGAGTTGGGAAATATAAATCAACCTGAAAAGAAAAACAGTTATATGCATAAGTTGAAATATTTGTTAGAATATATCCAAACTCTTTATATCGAAGAACTTTTGGATAAAACTTACTTTCTCTCGTCAATCTTCAAATTCTTGAAAGAAGGTTTACCATTAGAACCTGAACTTTTTAATGAAATCGTGGCTTTGAAAAGAGGTGATAATGATGACACTGTATCTTCCATTTGGTTAGCTGAGCTAGGTTTTAAATTTGGAGATAGACTTGTGGCACTTACAATAATCAAGATATTCTGGTTGGATATATTGAAATACGACTTCTTGTGTAAAGAGTTAAGTGAATTGTTACTTCTAAATTATTTCTTTATTGATAAGATTTCGGCAAACAACCCTAAGCATCTGCAACATCCCAGTATAGCTGTATCACAAAATCTTAAACTGCAAATTCAGGATCTAATAACAGACTCATTGGTGTATCTTTTCAAATACAATACCAATTTTTTTATAATACCCACCTACTGGATTCTTCTTAATGAGCTATTATTTAAGATAATAGGAGATGAGATGAATTTCTCCGATGAAAATGAACGTTATGAGGTTGGAAAACAACTACAATTGATTAAATACAGAAACGAAAGCTTAATGCTTAATATGAGACATATACGCCATCATGAGACGAATAACCCAAAAGCGACAGTTCAGAATTTAACAAAATCGAAGCTAAACATATCTGATAGTGCATTTACAAACTCACCAATTACATTTGAAAACTCGCCAGAGACTGTGGATAACACACAAGCATATTTCAATAGAAGCTCGGATGATGTTTTAAGAATTATTAGTCAATTAGACAAACTCAAACCTAATGAAGAACTTGCTGAATTATTGAAGCCCAAATTGAATAACTCAGCTTATCCACAATGGAAAATTACATTGAAAATTGTCATTTACTGGTGTGTTGCTCCATATAGAATTGAAAGAAGATCTAATGAAGATGTGCTAATAATTTGCAATTTCTTGAAGAGAAAAGTTCTTCAGAAGTTACCAATGGATGAAGATCAGACATTAAAGATGGAATTTGAAAACGAAATCTTGGAAATTGTGTATTCCTTGTCGGAAGATGTTGGCTTGAAAATTAGCATGTACAAACTATATGTTTTGATCAATGAATTGTATCAATTACAAGTGATAACGATTTCTTCATATTTGCGTAAGCTAATTGCATCTGGTATAATTTACATTGCTCCTGGGAGCGATTCATTTTCTAGTCATATGGTTCAATATCATCTATCAATTTTACAGAATTTACCAGTGTTAAACAATAAGCAATGTGATAGTATTTTAAAGAAGTGGAACTCAATGCCATTCAACTTTAGAGAGAAATTTAACAAAGGAAAGGAAATACTACAGGTGAGATTAATGGATAGAATAATGACAGGCTCATTTGAAGAATTACTGGAAGATAGTCTTGAATTCTTTAGCAAATTGGAAGTGGGATTGAAATTCTTATTAATAAATTGGTTAACCAATCAACTTAAAATTGCAATTACCAATTCTCCTAAGTTAATTCATATCACACCATCGATTATTTCGGCATTGTATAAATTCTATTCAATGTGTGATAATTTGACTGTTTTCTTCAAGGGTTTTGTGAAGTTTCTCTTAAGAAATAAGGGCAAGATCATCATCAGCTATTTAGATTCGCTTTATTTAACTTCTTCGTTAGTTATGAAGCATTTCCAATTAGTGAAGTCTATTGCAGGAACAGCCTATGAATCTCTGACGACAGCATACGAGCTTTTTAAACTAATTGTCATTAATTACAAAGATTTAATAGCTCAAGATCATGACTACTTTCAATCAAAAGATATTTGGAAATTCATGGAAAAGGTAATTGAAAACGACGGTTCAGAGATTAATTCAGAGAATTACTCTCAGAAGATATTATTACGAGACCAGGTAGAAACGCCTATGATGATTCCTTGTCAAGATACTAGTGAAGAGGAATATTCATCTACAAACTTCAAAAATGACTTGAATATGCTTTTGGATAATCCAATGCAATTAATGAAAATCGAAGAAATTAAAGGGATTATAGAGACATTAGAATTGGATCAAAAGACTTACGATTTAAGCAGTGAAATAGATATCAGGATTTCTGTGAAAAAACAACTAGAGTATTTATATAAAACATTTGATGGTACTAATCACGATTTTGTCTTGCTGATTCTCAAGTTGTTGAGTAATTCAAAGAAGCTATTAGAATCGGAGAATCTAGTGATTTTTCAGGAACAATTGTATGAGTATTTGTTGGACATAATGAGAACTGGTGAAGATTTCGATAAGATATGTATGTTTGTTAGGAAGCTAATTGCTGTTAGTTTCGTAAAGGTTGAAGACTTTGTTTCTCTGGTGAGAAATTCAGAACAGAATATCGAAGGAATATCAAACCCACTTTTGTATGCTATTTTATTTGGAAAATCTCATGGGAAGGTTCTTTCTATTACAGAAGACTTAATTGTTGCAACTATTTGCGAAAGTTACATAGTTAGACATCAGCAAACATGTCTTGATATTGTTACCAGAGGCTTGAGTTCTGTGGCATCAGATCAATTAATTACTGAATCGTACTTGTGGAAGGAATACAAGCACTCTGTACTAAAATTCTTGAATGGAGTTTTGATATTCCAATCAAAGACATTTATCGATACATTTTTTAATTCTATATCTACTGAAGGGATTTTGGTGATACTTAATGAAATATTGATTGCAAATGGTAACGATAAAATCCAAAACATACAAGACATATGTTACTTTGCCAATCAAATTGATGAGTTTAATTTGCCTATCATTCAAGCAATGTTGAAGATAATTTTATATGAGCTTTCGCTCAAGCAGGATTCGTCTAAAATGTCAAAAGAAATAGAACACTTAGTAAGTGTTCTTTTGGATAACTGTAAATTCTACTTTTCACCACAAAATTCATATTTTGGCGAGTTATTCAACTATATAGATGCTGAACATAAGGTGAATGTATTACGCTATCTAGAAGATCTTTTCTTGAGAGAAACAAAATTCTTAGAGGAACCACCATACATGCGTTTAACCAGAGATGACGGTATAAAGAATATTCAGCCTATTTTAAAGGGATTTTTTAAGAAGTTTTCATCTACTTCCGTTATTCAAACGGCATCTTCAGGCGATTTCTTTAACAATATTAGCCAATTTCTTCAGAATTTGTTACAGTTTGTCAACAAGTATGAATCAGACGATGAAAATAGAAGTATTTACTTCACCATATCGATATTTTTGCGTATCTTAATTATTCATCAATCGACATTAACTTCAGCAATTATTGATATGGACAATACTGACTTTTGGTTTGTCAAAAACCTCATTTCTTTGCTTAATACCAAGTTTATGGCTAATAACGAAAAACTAAAGATATTACTATATGATCTACTTCTCTTATTGAAGAGTTCTGTTACTCTGGCTGCAACTTTGGCTGAACGTGCCTGCAAGCCGAACCAGGAAATTCCAATGAGCTATTCAGTTTCGGAGATGGCTGAACTCTCTGAACCTGGGGTCAATCTTGAAGATTTCGATGCTGGTGGAAAGCTTTCTAATATGTCCCAAATATCAACAGTATTCAATTTACCAGAACCCCACAATACGGATTCATTAAAGGCTTATGTTGACGATTCCAAGATACAATGTGTACTTACGCTCGAAAAAGACGAATTAGAAAACGGTGGTGATATCCATAGTATCAATAATAGTGGATTAGTACTAATTGACTCGAGAACAGAAGGTTCACGGGACTCTAACGAATTCAATGGTCTTGATAACCACCAACAAGCGAATAATTTACCGCAACAATTCAAAATAAAGAGTTTTGAACTCCTAAAAGACACCAGTTTATCTCTCAATGATGGCTGTATCAATATTCTGCTCTTTGATTCATATACTACCCGAGAAAACCCACCATAGTGTATTATATAGCAATTACATCTTTTAAATATATTGACACTTTCGCACGACTTATTTACATTTCATTCTCAAATAAAGTGGTTACGACTTTAACGATAATAGAAACCTGTTGCTGCTAATATGGATGATAACCACGAGGATTATACAATCCATGAAGCTGATAATGAAGGTGTTAGGTATGAGGAACCTTATAAGCCTAAAATTCTGAATTCAAATGGAGGTTTTGGGCTTTTGGACTCGCCTGAATTGTTGGTGAAGCAAAAACCAGAATCGTCCCCTAATCTTGAAGTTGACTCTACAGATGGTTACGATTCCTCTCCACAGCTAGGTGCAGATGGAAGTCCCATGTTAGGTCTTCAAAATTTGGCCAGTGCAAATTTTTCTATGGAATCATTAACAGACTCTGCTATACCGTCTCCAGGGTATTCTCCGGTGACTCAAGGTTTTGGTACTAATGCTAGTCAATACACGCGTAATTACAATCGATACAGCAGAAGGTATTCTAATTCTTCGTTGAGTAATTCACCAGTAATCCTGCTGGCTAACCAGGCCAGAGCAAATCCTACTACAAAAGTACGTCCCAAGTCTGCTATATTCCTCGGCGATTTAAACAATCATGCTATAGTAGAAAACGAGGTTTCTGAACATTCTAAAAATAGCAATAAGCCGTCAAGAAATTCGTTCACTTTGCCTGCTCGTACTAATGTGTTTCCTTCTGTGAGCATCGCACCTCCACCAGGACCATCTAGATCAGCTTCCCCCACCAGATCAGCTTCTCCTTCGAGAGCAAGTCGTCAATATCGCTCTAAATCGCCAATACGGAGACCTGCATCTCCATCTAAGTCATATCAACCATTTAATTTCCAGCCTCAGGAAGTTATGTTGCACAATAATGGATCTAACCAATCTCTTCAAGTCAAGCCTGCTCATAGAAAGGGACACAAATATAAGCATTCTTCAGTTTCTATGAATCTCTTTCAGGAACTTCCACCTCCAACTAGCATAAGTGAGCTCTCGTTTGCCATTCCAGATCTGCATCCTATCCCCAATTTTAAAGAAACTATTGCATCTGTAAAACCTTATCAAAAACTAAAACTATTATGGTCTGGGTTTCATATGTTATTTTCGCTTATTGTATTCCTCACAGGATCTCATTTCAAACTCCCATCTTTGTCAACCTTGGCTCATTTAATATTTTATGATTCATTGGGATCGTTAATTCTTGTATCTGTGGAAGTAATGTCAAATTTCGAAGTATGGAATAGCTCATCTATTGTCTGGCCGTTTGGATTAGGAAGACTTGAAGTTCTAGTTGGATTTGCATTGAGTGCATCGCTCATCATGGTCGGTGGTGATTTATTAAGTCATCTCTGTGAAGAGTTTATTATTCTTTTAGTTGCAACTGATGGTGTTGATGACCTGAGTGTGGAACATCTGTCACATCATGTTCATGGAGAGCATGGTAATAATGCGAATTGGTTCGTATATGAGGTCATATTAGTGGCTACTATGATTATTACCTTGATTACTTCGAACTATATATTGGCTTCAGATAGAATCAACAAGATGATTAATACAAACGATGAAACAACTACTAAGTCTGATAAAATTAAAAATGGAAAAAAGCTTCCATTATTAGATGGATCTTCTAATGACCAATCTAAATCAAAAGAATTATACCAAAAGTTACAGTGTATTGTATCAGCATGGACTAAGAACCCTGTACACTTGTTAACTTTGTCTTACTCACTCTATCTCATTGTCATTCCAGTACTTCCTGTTAGCATTGTCTCACAAACTAAGATTGATCTTGATGAGTTAGCTACTTTATCAATAGCATTACTCTTGTGTTATACTGGCTGGAAATTGGTTAAGCTGCTTGGTGGAATACTTCTCTTATCATATCCATATTCTGACTATGATTATCTTGCATTGAAGTCCAAGGTTACTGATGATGTACTTTCCCTCGATACATTTAAGCTGGCTTATGGAATTGAGAAGCTTTTCATTACAAAGGTTAATTTCCAGTTGTTCATCGCTGGAATCAAAATTACTATGAGAGGTGGAAGTTCCGATATTGAGTCACAATTACGCTTTGAACTTACAAGAATTATCAGAAATGCTGTGGCTGATGCCACCGGGAAAGATGGGGTCGTAGAAGTAACCGTAGATATAAACAGAATGTGATTAATTGCAATTTTATACAATTTATAGGTTTTAGTTCGAGCAATAGATAAACTACCTTCCAAATCGGGTAACTGGGTGAGTCAACCGCGATGTATAATCAGTCCAAAAATTTTTCAAAGTATAAATGCACTTCCCCCAGGTATTCCTTGTAATAAGTAGATAGAAATCATTAAGTTAATATGCTTAGAAATACTAGAACTAGCTTAAGAGCACTCCAAGGTGCTAGCATTAAAAATTGTATTGCAAGGTGTCAATTTTCTGCTACAGCGAAGACTTTCGTCGCCCAACCAGATGCTTCGGAAACCACCCACACAGGAAAGTATATCGACACAATAACTAAACCATATACTGTGACTACTTATGCTCGTCCCAACTTGGTCTTAACACATGGTAAAGGATCTTATTTATATGACTTGGAAAATAGACAATATGTTGACTTCACTTCTGGGATTGCTGTTACTTGTCTTGGCCATTCTAACGAAGAACTCTCCAAGATTATTTCTGACCAAGCTCTGACATTGATGCATTGCTCCAACTTGTACTACAATATACCTGCTGGTGAATTATGTAACAAGTTAGTTACCGCAACTAATGTTTCTGGTGCTATGAAGGATGCTCAAAGAGTATTCCTTTGTAACTCAGGTACTGAAGCCAACGAAGCAGCTTTAAAATTTGCTAGAAAATATGGAAAGAGCATCAATGAAGAAAAGATTGAAATTATCACGTTTGAAAATTCGTTCCACGGAAGATCTATGGGAGCTTTATCAGTAACTCCAAATCCTAAATATCAACAACCATTTGCTCCATTAATCCCAGGTGTCAATGTCGCTAAAGCTGGTGATATTGAAAGTGTTAAGAATGTAATTAGTAAGGAAAAGACATGTGCTGTTATTATTGAACCTATTCAAGGTGAAGGTGGAGTATCACCTATTGATGAGGAATTCTTAATATCTTTAAGAAAACTATGTGACGAAAATGATGTTATTTTGATCTACGATGAAATTCAGTGTGGTTTAGGTAGATCTGGAAAATTATGGGCTCATGGTCATTTATCTTCTGAAGCTCATCCTGATATTTTAACTATGGCTAAAGCTTTAGGTAATGGTTTCCCAATTGGTGCTACTATGATCACCGAAAGAGTAGAAAAGGCCTTAAATGTTGGTGACCATGGTACCACCTATGGTGGTAATCCATTAGGATCTAAGATTGGTAGCTACGTTGTTGATCAAGTAAGCAATCCAGATTTCTTAGAAGCTGTAAATAACAAGTCTGAAAGATTCGTTAAGGCACTTAATAAAATCGCTGAAAAATACCCTGACCACGTTGAACAAGTTAAAGGAAAAGGTTTATTATTGGGTCTTCAATTTAAGGAAAGTGTTGATATCAACTCAATTGTTACAAAGTGTAGAGAAAATGGTTTATTGATTATTACTGCAGGAATGAATGTCATTAGAATCGTCCCAGCTTTGAATATTCCTGACGAAACTATTGAAGAAGGTCTTGCTATTTTATCCAATGCTATAGATGCTACTCTTACCTAGTTTAGGGTAATTCATTTATACGTCCAATAAAAACTTTTTTTGCAGAATTAAGTGCTTAGTTTTTGATGCTATAAGTCTTATTACTGTGTAGTATGTTAGTCCTTTTTAGATTTTTTTAATACTTTCTTGTTTAGGATGATTTTTGATGTGAAATTCCAGATAATGAAAATGAGAAGAAATATAATATAGCTTCCTAATTCTTCTGACCAATATGTCAAATATTTGATTACATCACCAAAAAAAAAGTTTTCAATCATTAAATATTTGTAAACTTCTTCTGCCCTGTTGTATCCTAATATTTCTAGCTGACTTCTAAAGCGAGCAAGGAAGCTTAATCCAGGAGACTTCAAACCAGCGATTTTTAAAAAGTTTTCAATTAAAAAGTTTGCAAAATAAAACACCAAGGAACTAACACGAAACGACCATATCACCCTTTCAGACACGGCAAGGTCTTCAAATATAGGGAATTTTCTAATCCTCTTAATAGTTTGAAGATGAAAGTAAAAATAAAGTATCTTCCATAAGTATTTTGAACAAACCTCAAATACCGATGCTAGAAACAATGAAATGCCATATATTAGAAGCAAATATATGTTATCTGATAGTTCCTTAATATCTTCATAGCGGTCAATTTGGCTTTGAATCATAATTGCATAGTTATTTGATAGGTCCTTAATATCTTTAAAGGGGTTAATTTTGCTTTGAATCATAACAATTGCAGAACAGAATATATCAAGGAATAGCATTATCTTGGCGAGCTTTTTCCATTTATGATTTTGGATATTTTTAGAGTCAGTATATATAATTCCATAACCCATGGAAAACATAATAGGTAAATATTGAAACACGTATATCATTAGAAAGTGTCTAACAAGTTTCAAAGTCTCCGTGGAATAATGGATAGTATCTTGGAACTTAGGACTTGGGGCAATATTTTTTGTTAATGAAAACGGAATGAGAAATAAGGAATTTACCACAAGTATTGGCCCAAAGCAATGAAATAAAACCCCCTTATAAATACTAGAAAAATCACCAATATCTGTAGGTTGTTTAAGTATTTTAAATTTATAATAGGAAATCATCATAACAAAAATTATAGTTCCTATCGCACTTGACCATTTTAACTGAAGATAATGAAAATTATCCTCAGGTGATAAATATCCATTTGAGCTAACATATGTAACTTTTGCTGACATTATTCCATCAAAAACAAATTCCTCCGGGGGAACCATAAATACACAATAAGTTCCTGATTGCTCTATTTTCATCTTAAGTCGAATGATTGGCCTTTTTCTTTTACCGTTGTATAAATACCTAAAAAAAACTTCAGGATTTCCTAATGTTTCATTCAAATTAATGTTATCAATTTCTAAAAGATTTTTCAGAAGAAACTCACGATACATCTTTCGTCTCAGATCAAAAGGAGATCTGTACATTTCATTAAAATCTTGTAATGTATGGAGATTTTTGTAGAATGCTAGATGAGAATGCCTGATAACAACAATGGGAATGCCTAACTGTTTAGAATGCTCTACTCTTGGATGTAGATAAAAATCTCCCATTTCAATTGAAATATAAGAATTATTTCCATTCGAATACACTTGGCCACAAGTAGCTCCTTTAAAAACCGAATCTAAATAAACCTGAGGAAACCTTTCAACATCTGTTGGTGTAAATGATAGAACAATTGGCACGAGTGATAGTAGGATAAAGCTACTATTAACTATTCTCATTATTTTTTTTTTTACAGCACTCTTGTAAAAGTCACAACCAAAAACTAATAAAATGCCACTAATAATAGAATAAAATCCTCTAAAGTATGACTTCACTAATTATAATTAATATAAAAACTATCACACCTAACTTTCGAGAATTGAAGATATGTCTTATGTTTCTGCCACGGTATAGTCATCAAGGATATTTCAAATATTTTGAAATTTCTGATTGACATCCGATCTGATAAGAATGTGAGCTTACCAATCACATAATATATAATGTTAGGAAATTATTGTATCTAGTTTTTAAATGATAATTGGTGAATAATGAATAATTAATATAAATATAGAGTTGGAGAAGTATACAAGAAGATTATCCATTTTAGGAAATCTTAAGCTTGGTGCTGAGCTCTTTTTTTCATTTTATACTGAGCTCTTTTTCAGGTTCTTTCGGAGTACTTTTCTTTGAAATTGCTTTTGAAGTTCGAAACCATACAAAGAATACAATAATCAAGATAATGTAGTATTCCAAATCATATGGCCAATTATTTTTTGGAAATTCTTTAAAGATTGAAAACTCCTGTTGGAAGGTATCATAAACATCATCCATATCTCTATAGCCGAACACATTCAATTTCATTTTATAATCAAGACGGTCAAATTGAATGTGATATTGTATTAACAGAAGCAATGACAAAATTTTATTAATAATCACTGTTCCAAAACTAATTACCAAAAAACTGGTCTGAAAAGATCCAATAAGATTATCTTTTATTTCAGAATCCTCTAAATTAGAATTATTTTTCACATTTCTCATAGTTTGACGGTAACCTAAGAAGTAAATTGCAAACCATAGGATCCTAAAAATCAGGGCACTAATCAATGAAACCATTAGCGAGGGTGCTATCATAGTCAATAAGATATCAAAGAATAAGATCGCTGTAGCAACTCTTTTCCATCCAATTTTTTGACCATTTTTTGATTCTGAACCGTTATAGAATACACCATATCCCAATACAAATAAAACCGGTAAGTAGTTGTAAGTAAACTTCATTAGAAAACCTTCAAGTATTTCGATTAATTCTAATAAGAGGTCGACGAAAGATTGTAGTTCTTCATCGGGGAAAATATTATTTGCAAAGTAATATGGGATAATTCTTAAGGAGTTTATCATCATAAGAGGTAACAAACAGTAAAACAAGATGACTCGGTTTAATCTGGAAAAATCGCCAATTTCAGTATACGGTTTTGGACATTTTAACTTATAATAGTAATATATCACAATAAAGGTTATTGTACCTATGATGGTTGATATAATACAAGAACGATATTGGACATAATCTTGATATCTTAAGTAGCCATATGAATTGACGTATGTGACTCTTACTGAAGTAGTTTCTTGGAAAGCAATATCAGGTGGAGGAACCATATACACACAATAAATCCAGATTTTTCGACTTTTACGTTAATCACTGGAATATAGACTTTGTCGAAATCATAATCTTGTAATAAGTCACCGAGTAGCATCGACGGCAGTCCAATTAAATTAAATAAATGCAAATTAATGATATTTTTTATATCAAAATTTAGTATTTGCTCATGTTGTGATCTTCTGAACTCCTCTTTATCGCTATACAAATCTTCAAACTCATCTAATGTGTAAAAATCATAATAATAAAATGCTCTATAAGCATACTTAAAGACAACCACAGGAAATTGTGTATTTTCCGTACCAGTTATATTTCCATCATATTTTAGATTCTCAAGCTGAAGCATAATATAAGAATCATTACCATTCGAATATACTGGGGCACACGTAGCTCCTTTGACAAATACATCTAGATGAGCTTGAGACGAATCTTCAATTTTTAAACCAAATACAAAAGAAAGACTCGAGAATACAAAAACCCAGATATTAAGTAGTTTCATTATAGTTTAATATGAGAAGCTTATCCATTGGGCTAGTCAATTAAATACACAATTCTATATTGTAGTTTCTATAACGTAATTTTTCTATTCTCGAGAAGTTCGATCTAAAAGTGAGGCGATGGCTCGTAAATTTCGTACAACGTTACACTAAAGCTTAGTACACTTATTATAAAGGAATATAGTTCTAATATATAAAGCATTAAATTTCTATCGTTTCTATGATCTGTTTTTCTACTTCCCTTGTTGCGAATTTTATTCAAACAACTTTTTAGAGTTTTTCAACAAGTTAATTCTTCTATAGTGGAATATTTGAATTGTACTATGTTCTTTCGCAACTCCTGCGCTATACTGCGCTTCAAAAATAGAAGATTCATCATCCTGAAGGATCTGTGTCTATGTATGTGAGATGAATTGATGGACTCCAATATAGAATACTCGCGTACGATAAACATTTTGGTGATTTACGAGTATTATTTGTTATTGATAATAAATAAACTCGAATTCAACATGCATAAACGTTAGGTAATAGTAAAATAGACTCCAAATGTGAATGATTGGATTAGGAAAGAAATAGGAAAAACCAATATATTCTTGTAGGTGCATTTTTTTTTTTTTTATATTCTATCTTCTATCTTCTATCATCCTTATTTGAAGGTTAAATGAGTGTGTGATATATTGCCAGTAATGTTTAGTTTATCAACTTTTTCTGATTTATATTGTTGCCTATTTTAGTGATGTTGTATTTCACTTTATTTTTTATTAATTTTAGTGAAGTATTAGAATATTCCATTGTGACAAAATTAGAAATTTTGAAATATGAATTCTAATTATATTGCTTTTGATCAAATATTTAACCGTTTCCCATGAGATCAAAAGGCAAGTATAAGTGGAAATATTTTCTAAAATGCTTAAATATCCAATACGAGAGGAAATCTAAGGTTTATTGATTAAAACTCTCCGAGGTTTTTCTGAAGTTACTTTAGGTATCTTTGAGGTTTTTCTAAATATAATGAAAACTAGGAGTAACACGATATAGAATAGTAATTCTTCCGATAAAAGTTTGAATGGTATCATGTTAAAAAGAACGTCTTCCTTAATTAATCCTAGGAATACATCATCTGTCTCCTTATACCCCCGTATAAGCTTTAGCATTTTGACATGAAAGATTGCCCTAATATATACGAAGACTTTAGAGACTATTATAGTAATACCCGGGGTGCGATTTATTACCAATGAACTAAATCTAAACGACAGCAATACGTTTTTGGTTATGTTTAAATCTTCAAAGAGGGGAAATTTAGAAATTTCGATAGTAGTTTGAAGATAAGATATATAGTATAAAATTCTCCATATGATCCCCATACCATAGGTATTTAAAAGAAATAGGAAATGCATCAAATAAAATATCAAATCTCTAATTATAATATTGTTCCCTAATGTCTGGTGAAAAAGCATAAAAAGCACCCCTTCAGACATAGTAAATAATTCAACAATTGTGATTGACAATATATTGAAGAATAATAATAATTTAGCAATTTTCTTCAATTGATACCTTTGAACGTTATTCTTTTTTTCTAACGCTGGACCATCATAAATTATCCCATAACCCTTTGCAAATATTAGGGGCAAATAATCACACATATAAACCATTAATACTCGCCTAAAAATGACGATAGGCTTACTGAAGTGGTAAAAAATACTGCGTTGGATAGCCTCGCTGGGGAAAATGTTATTCTTCAAGACAAAAGGAATAATAAGCAAACAATTAATTAGAAGAATAGGAATTAATCCGTGATATATTATCCCAGTATATATGTCAATAAACAATACATTATGTGGTAATTTGTAGTGGTAATAATAAAGAAGTCCAATTAAGATTATTGTCCCAACAATAGCTGAGAGGATTAAAGCCCTATATTGGTCGAATTCTCGGTCTTTTATATATCCATACGAATTTTTATATGTAACTGTAGCAGTTACTAATCCTTTCAAAGCATACTCCTGAGGAGGAACCATATACACGCAATAAAGTCCCGATTGTTCAACTTTCATTTTGATTATCCGTTTTATAACTCTACCATTTTCAATGAAATTATCCACATACATTGTCGGGTTTCCTAGTGTTTTAATCAAATAAGAATTAGTGATCTCAGAAGTATTAAGGTTCCTTATTTTATTATATGTGTTTTGTCGAAACTTAGTTGGGTTAGTATACATTTTATTAAACTCATCAAAAGATGGAAAACCGTCATAATATGTAATATGTGGATACCTAAAGATTGCTATAGGGAGCGACAAAGTATCTAAATTGGGTACTCTTGACTCTAGATACAAATCATCAAGTTCAACCATTATACTTGCATCATTCCCATTAGAATATACTGAACCGCATGTAGATCCTTTAACAAGTGAATCAAAATAAGTCTGTGGTGCATTTTCAACTGTTATTGCTAAACTATTTGAAATTAGTGATATCAATAGTAAACAAACTTTACTTAGTAGCATTTCATTTCAAAGAAGTAGTTAGTCTTAGTCGAGCAACTTCGCAGTATCACAAGTCTGCGAATTTGTCTTCAAAATTAAGCTACAATTATATTGGATTGAAAATTAATCGAAGTAGTTCTAATGAGTTTCTAAATTATAATATATATGAGAATAATAATCAAGTATTAATGCTAAATACCTCAAGTGTATTCTTCATTTTTGGTTTCTCTTATTGTACTCTTTGTGAAGATAACATTTGATGTTCGGAGCCATATAAGGAAAATTAGAAATATCAGAAGATAGTTCCCCAATTCAACGTAGAGAGTATATGCTCCAAGCAGCTTAAAAATAACAAACTCCTGAGATAGAGTCGTAAATATTTCATCCGCATGTGCATAACCAAACATATTCAATTTTCTTTCAGCATCATCAGTAGTGAATTGATAATAAAGCTGCATTGAGAAAAGACAAGTTATAGCTCCTTTTAAAATGCTATGAGTGAAGTTTCCAACAAAGAAAGTTAATTGTAGAGAACGTGAAATATTCTTAAATATACTGGGATCTTTTAACGTGGAATTTTTAGTAATAGCAACTAGTCCTAAACCCAATAAATGGAAAGCTTTCCACAAATACCAAAAATATTGATTTTTATGTAAGAATATAAGCGTTTCTATCGACGATTGCAATACTGTATGTAGCTTGATTATTTTATAGCTTCGTTTAGTAACGTAATAACTAGCTACCGTAAATGATAAAGCGTTAAGGAAGAATAGTAGATTAGCAGTTATTCTCCAGAAGTAAGTTGGGATTTTTAATTTTGATCCTGGACTGATATAAAATAATCCATAATTTAATAATAAAATCATTGGTAAGTAGTCAAATACTAAAATATGTACCATTTCTCTAAAACCTGTGTTGAAAAGGTAAAAAAAAAATGAAGCTTCCTTATTGAATTTTCCATCATGGTAATGAATGCTTTTTATATAACAAACCAAAATATCCATAGAATTATCAATAATAAAAGGAATTAAACAGTAAAATAGAAGTGCTTTGTAAATTCCGGAAAAATCGCCAATACCATTTAATGTTTTAGGCTGTTTGGACATATAATAATATATTATAATGAAGAATAAGACCCCTATAATACTAGAAAATATCAAATAACGGTAAAATACGAAAAGAGAGTAGGGAAAATATCCATATGAATTACGATATGAAACCTTGCCTGACATTCTTCCATATATAGCAGTCTCTATGGGGGTAGCCACATACACACAATAAATTCCCGATTCTTTAACTTTCATTTTAACTGCACTTTTAACAACTTGACCATTTTTAATGAAATTATCCACATACATTGTAGGACTTCCTAGTGTTTTAATCAAATAAGAATTAGTAATCTCAGAAGTATTAAGGTTCAATAATTTGTTATACGTTATGTCCCCTTCTCCAAACAAGTACATATCATTAAACTCATTAAATGTTGGAAAACCATCATAATAGGCGATATGTGAATATTTAAATATTGCTATTGGGAGTGACAATATTTGACCATCAGTCAGATTAGCAGTGAATCTCAACTTAGATAGTTCAACCAAAATATATGCATCTTTTCCATTTGAATAAATTTCAACACATGTAGACCCCTTTTCTCTTCCGTCAAGTTCAGTAGGTACTGCTTCAGTCGGTACTGCTAAAACAATAGAAAATAATGAGAAAAAAAGAAGGAAAATATTAAGTTTCATACTTTCCAATGTATAACTGACGCCAACAAGTTATCCATCGCAAAAGATCAAAGATCTCCGATTTGAAAATAGTGCAAAAATAACTATTTACGAGATCCATTACTATTCTAAGGTGCAAAATTTTATTCAGCATAATTTCCTCAAAATATGGTGGTATATTTGAATTGTTATAGGTTATTTTCAATTCAGCAAACAACAATACAATCAGTCCTTAGGAATAACAATATTGCACATCAAAAATAAGATTTTACAATCTTGGAAATTTTACATCTATTTGAGAGCACTTAAAGGACTCTAAAGTAATAATTTTTTTCGTATATTCTAATTAGTTATGACTTTGTAATTCTAAGGTTCAGTAATGACCATATTTTCTATGAGGAATGAATATTACAATGCAAATGAGATTTTTTTTTTGGGTAACTTTTTCCATTAAAGTCAGTAAATATGGTAATTGATAATCTTTTGATAATGAATATGAAGTAATGCTAATGATAAGTAATCCAAACAATGAAATTTTACGTCGTAAGTACCACAAAGTTACCATCAGTAAATGGATTTTTAAGGCTGTTCCTATACCAGTGATAAAAAAAGACAAATAATTAAGCTCATTAAACATGCATGGGTTGGTAAAATATGTGCGAAATAAATTTAGACAATGCCTTCAATTTATTCTTATAGATACTAAGCCTCTTTTCTGTATTCTTGAGGCTCAAATATTTGATATGATTTTGACATTAAATTACATTTTGGAATTGATAATCAGAATTCTTTACCTTGAGCTTCCTGGGCTTCAACGAGACTATTCGATCTATTATATTTTAGAATTTAAATTATACCTTAATAAGTCTAGCTTTTAAAGTAAAAATAATCTTGTATAATTAATCTGAATAGATCACTAATTAAAAATTAACTTTTATGACGTGAGTGTTGAATATTCAATTCTAATAAAATAATAATTGACTCTTCTTCTTTTTCTATTCATTTCAATTACTTTTCTTTGGAATAATCTTTACAGTTAAAGTCCAGATAACGAAAACTATAAGCAATGGTATATAGTATCCCACACCCACTGGTAACTCTTTAAAGGGGTGTCTATGAAAAATAATATTCTCATGCTGAAGGTTTTGGAGAACATCTTCACCTTTATTATTTCCTAGTCCATCGAATAGCTTTGTATCTTCGTTAGCAGATTTAAATGAAAAACTAATTCCTAATGGCAATGCAGACAATATAGTTACCAACTTAATGATAATCAAAATAAATGAACTACGAAATCTCTCTAATTGAGTATAAATATTTATATAATGAATTTTTAGGATTTATAACTGAAATCCTATGTGAAAGGCACGGATATTGCTAAAAATATAGCTATTAATGATACGATACAACGAAAATCAGTACTTATCTCTTGCCTTTATTTCTTTTAATGCCATCTTTTTTGAAATAAGCTTGGAAGTTCTAAACCACAATAAAAAACCTACCAACACAAGAATATACCACTCTAAGGTATGTGGCCAAAAGTATGGTTTAAATAAATAATACTCTCGAGTTAAATTTTGAACTATAATACTTAGCCTTGTTCCATCAAGGATATTTGTCAATTGGTTCCTATAACTATTAGCTTTACGATTGCCCAAAATAGCAGTTAAAAGTGATGTTAGTTTCTTGAACATGTCACCTGAACATGCTAAAGTGAACATGTAAATAAGAAAAAACGACCATTCAATACTCCTTCCTATATCTAATTCTTCAGCTAGAGGATCATCTTTAATCTTCCTCTGAGAGTGAACGAAGACAAACATATAATAAATGACACTTGGATGAAAAATAAGACTGTAACATTGCTTAAAATAGGGTAATATTTTACTTGGCAAAGCAAGTATGGGAAACATTTGTAATACCCCAATCGGAAATAACAAAATTTGTATTATTAACAAATAGTTCATAGCAATTGATAGAATATACACTACTCTGTCCGTTTGATGTTTAGAAGTATAGCACTTTATTCTTGAGTCCCCAAAATAAAAAGCAGACCAACATACTGGAAAACATCTAAGCAAGCCAATGTATCTCAAATGTAATTCCATAGCGTCACAAGCTTTTAACGTATCATTATCTAGTGTATTATTTGCGACCATATATGGAATAATTCCCAATGCTGATGATACAATGAGCGGACCCAAGCAATAAAATAATAGTCTTTTGTAAATTTCAGTAAAAAACATACTCGATGATTCACATATTACATATTGGTAATAATAATAAAGCATGATAGCAAATGATAACGCCCCAATAATAGTTATAAATTTTAAGAAACTATATTGGACATAATCCTCGTATCTCAAGTATCCATATGAGTTAGAATATGTTACTGAAACTAGCGCATCTATGATAAGTGGAACAGACGGAACTACATACACACAATATATTCCTGACATATCCACTTTATACTTAATCTTATCATCTTCCTTAATCAAATAGTCAATAACTATATTAGGGTATCTAATTGTTTCCATTAAATCGTATTTCTCTACTTCTATCTCATGTTCGTCAAACCCATGTAGATCTTTTGAGAATTCTCTAATATCCTCAAAATTCATGTGTCTTAAATCTCGTGGCAGATAAAAATTGTCATAATATGCCATATCTGAATATTTGAAGATGGCTACTGTAAGTATAATGTCCTTGTGCTCCCAATATAATTTCTCAAGCTCAACTTGAACATATGAATCATTTTCATTTGAATATACTTGTCCACAAGAATAATTTTTTCTTATAAGTCTTAGCTTGACTTGACCAAAATCCACTCCCTTAGAAGCTTTTTGTTCATCTGGTATAAAGGTAAGCAATAAAATTAACACTAAACAAGAAATCTGTAGTAAATGTATTCTCAGCCTATTTAACATAATATTCCAGGCGTTAATTATCGCCAATCTTAAGGAAATAAGATAATCTCATAAATTTGGTCCACACTTCAAGTGGGACTTCCAGTCTACTGTAATAAATTCCTCGTAATGTCAACAAACTTTTACAGCAGTCGCTGTAAGCGCGCGATCTCTCGCGGCACGATCTGATATCAAAATCAACTTTTCATAGGCATAAGTAGTAACACTCGTTCAAACAATAATAAGAACAGCATTATCGAGATTTAATAGTATATGTATGATTTACAGCTACTGAGAGATTCATCTAGTATATTAATTATCTTCAATGACTGGTCCGCTAACGATACCTACTACTGATTTAGATTACCTCTTAGAACAGCTTTTGGAGAAAAATCCACCTAAATTGCTACCGGTAGAGACAATCCAGCTTCTCTGTCATAAGCTCAAGGTAGATTTGTTAGAAGCACCCAATATTATCTCAATACAATCGCCAATTACTGTGGTGGGTGATATACATGGACAATACCATGACTTGTTAGAGATCTTCCAAATCGGAGGATCGCCGCCAAACACAAATTACTTATTCCTAGGAGATTATGTGGACAGAGGTTATTACTCAGTAGAGACTATTTCTCTCTTGATTGTGTTGAAATTACGTTATCCGGACAGAGTGTTCTTAATTAGGGGAAATCACGAATCAAGAACTATCACTACAAACTACGGGTTTTACACAGAAGTAATTAATAAATACAACGGCTCAGCTGATGTATGGGGTTATATTACTGATTTATTTGATTACTTGCCTTTAGGGGCCACAATTGATGGCAAGATATTTGCTACACATGGTGGATTGTCACCTAGTTGTCAGCAATTGGATCAAATTAGAGCTGTAGATAGGTTCAGAGAAATTCCTCATGATGGAATAATGGCTGACTTGGTATGGTCTGATCCGGACCCTGAGATTCTGGACTTCAAACTTTCTCCACGAGGAGCTGGATACCTATTTGGTTTTGCCGTAATGAGTAAATTCTCTCATGATAACAATTTATCGCAGTTGATCAGGGCTCACCAGCTATGTAATGAAGGCTACGTAAGCTATTGGAAAGGGAAGTGTTTGACTGTGTGGTCGGCACCCAATTATTGCTATCGATGTGGAAATAAAGCCAGTGTACTAGAAATTGCTCATTCTAGTTTTGATTCTAAAGACATAGAATCGGGCACAGGCAAGCCCACTGCTAATGAGCAAGGAGTATACTCTGGTCAATACTTCAATGTGTTTGAAGCTTCTCCTGAGAATGACGAAGATACTGTTAATGGCAAGAGCATGAATGGTAATAATATCGCCTTTAATAATGAAGATATATATGGCGAATTATTCGAAGGAAGTCCTAAAAACAAGCATATAGAGTACTTTTTGTGAAGTACTCCTAACCTCATTTACTTTCTACCTCTGTATTATTAGACATATTGCTACACTTATATAGCCACGTTATTACGGAAAATGGCTAATCCTAATATAAAACTTATACTATTCATTATCATAACTACGCCTTATGTATAATACATCTCAAAATTAAATCCATCGTGGACTTCATAATCATCCAAAGTGATGTGATCCTTGTATACTTGGAGGCCCTTCTTGAGCACTATTTTATCATAAGGAGTACCAATTTGTACGGAAATCACCTTTTTCAAGTCCTCAATTGTATCTGATTGTAAACATTTTACTTTTATCTTCTTCCCTAACCTGT
The DNA here is from genome assembly GCA_030563145.1 of Schwanniomyces polymorphus var. africanus. Classification (NCBI taxonomy): domain Eukaryota; kingdom Fungi; phylum Ascomycota; class Pichiomycetes; order Serinales; family Debaryomycetaceae; genus Schwanniomyces; species Schwanniomyces polymorphus. The sequence continues at coordinate 99,974 of JAKUBG010000012.1, forward strand.
CATTTGCTAGTATCTCTATCATAGTACCGATTTTTATGGTTTTTAAACGAAAACTAATAAATAACTTCAAACAAACATTGCAATGAGCGTTTATATGCAGGTGATAGTTTTTGTAAATTTTCTTATTCAGGTAATTTATAGCGAGTTATTTTTAACTTAAGAACAAGAGATTGCCATTTACAGATAAGGAGAACTAAAAAGGTCTTGGATATCTTTCGATATATTTATTTCTTGTGTTAGACTAGCCAGCCTTATAGATACTATTTTGGTATATGTATGCCATATGCCTTTATTTGTAGAAATATATATTTTGCAAACATCATGGATTAAGTTATCTATTCAGCTTCAATCATCAATTCGTTCTTCATCTATAACTGTGTGTAATCCATTTTTTGGTTCCACAAGCAATATCTGATTTATTCTTATTATTTTATTATTTCTTATTAAACCTGATTAATTCTAGAACTGCTTAACGGAGTTTGATGAAATTCCATTTAATGCATATAATCCATCTACTCTACTTACTCGTATATTACACACACTTTTATTCTACAAGTATCATCTGCTGTGGCATTATTATCTTGTAGATATCTGCTGGGGCCTTTATCAGTTGGCTGATTTTCCAACTGGAATTTGCTAACTCTTGCATCTTATCGTTATCTTTCCGAATGCGACCAAAGCAACACAATTACAGAACCTTTTCACTACAAATTATAACATAAATGGTACAACATATTCATCCACTTACAATTGTCATATCAAATCACTTTGAAAGCATTATCTCATCAATAAACCATCCTCTAGTTACGTACGTCACTGAATATGCTAGTGAAATATTTCGTTTATGCATCCTGTATACAATTGGACTACGGCATTATCAGAAAGCCACAAAATCGTAAAATTAATGAAAATTATTTCTTTCAGTTATCACTGTTCTAGAGTAGATATTCATTTACCATTGAAGGCTGTCTGTGGTTTACCTCTAGCTGTCTTTTAAGGAGCTTTTATAATTTCCTATTTCCATGAATATAATAGGATCATTGGAGACTCTGACAATTGGAATGTCTGGGTCATTGAGGTTTAACTCAACCCTAGATCTGATTGAATTGGCATTGGGATCCATATCGCAAACTACGGGGATTTTATCAGTTTTCGTGTGGTTATTTGCCCAGATTCCACAGGTTATTGAGAACCATTTGAATGAGTCAGTCTCTGGAGTTTCGTTACTGTTTTTTCTTTTCTGGGTAGCGGGCGATTCGACTAATTTGATAGGATGTTTACTTACAAGGGCTCTTCCCTTCCAAATATGTATATCCGTATACTACTGTTTTATTGATTTGATATTGGGTATTCAGTACTGGTACTATACCAAAATATATCCCAGGCAACGGGTTCATCATAATTTATTCGCCAGTCCTACTGCAACTGCCATAACTCCACTCATTCCGAAAAAAAAGCATCATCACACATCTAGAAGAAATAGATTTGAAGAAGATCTTAACCGTTCTCCTATAGAAATTACTAATTCACCTTACGGCATGAATAATTCAAGATCGGGATTTTTCAAAAAATTATTGAGCTCTTCTTTAATGGGCAGTTTAACGAAGAAAGCTAATGCATATCCTATAACTGAAACTTCTTCAAAAGAAACGACTGAGCCATTTTGGAAATATTTATCTCATGGTCCTGTCGCTTTGTGGGGGTTTATCCTCCAATTATTCTCTAGGTTTCATTTTGAATCTTATCAAATTGGAATTTATTCTGCATGGCTCTGTTCTTTCTGCTACTTAAGTTCAAGAACACCCCAAATCTTAAAAAACTATCACAGCAAGTCTACAGCGGGAATATCATTATTCCTTTTTCTATTTGCAATGTTAGGCAATACACTTTACACAATTTCAGTAATGTCCAATTTGTACTTGGTATACTTAAATGATGTTAAATTTCATGAATCAGAGTTTACATCTTTATTTTGGTCTCAGTTACCTTTTATTGTCGGTAGTAGTGGTACAGTTATTTTTGATTGTATCATCTTGTTTCAATTTAAATGTTACAGTACAAACACTAGAAATTCCTTCAGTTCTAGTAATAAATCTTCAAAAGATAAACCATCTCATAATCATCATAACCACAGCGATGAAAATAATTCTCCGATTCACTTCCAAAAGCCAGACTGGTATACAAATAATAGTTTATTTTCAGATGCCGCTTATGGTCCATTTCCGGAAGAGAGAGTGAATAGAGAGAATAGTCGAGGGACCCAAGATCAATATGCTTCTGAAACTTCACCATTGATAAGGTTTGAAATACCTCGACTTTCATATGATGGCACTATGCCTCCACCACACTATGTTTCAGGACATTCGAATAACTCAACATATACACCTCCAAATGGTATACTTTCTAGCACATTGAATGCTCTAGCTAGCTCATTTTCAAGGAGCAATTCAAATCTGCATAACAGGACGCCAAATCCTATAAATTTACCTTATAATTCCAATGGAGTCAATACTCCATTAACTACGTCTGCATTGCCATCTTTGATCAGCAGTTACTACCTGGTTTCAAGAAGGAAATCAGAACATCAGAAGATACCTTTCTCTCCAATAGACTTTCTCAATGATAAATATTATCAGGAAAGTCATCTGGGTGACCAGAATCATAATGACATACATTAGAATTCTAGATTATAAATATTTAAATGTTGCTATGTATTAGAATATATTGACGTCTCTATTGTTCTTTGGAAACTCTCCAGGCACTATTTGGTAGACTTTGTAAATACAGAACCTTCCTCTTTGCCCAAAATAAAATAATAAAACCCAAGGACACACATAAGAAATTGGTATAAAAGTACCCATCTCTTAAAAACGTGATTTTACCACCCATTTCTGTACATTTAGTCTTTAATTCGTCGGACTTAATTAAAAATCCGTAGTTAGATTCAGAAAACTGAGTTAATACATCCGGCGAGTCACATCTTGTAACTGTAAATTTATCAATCAAATAGAAAACGATGAGCTTAGGCCATGTTCCTCCATAATTTGATAATGTGTTTAAGGTTGTCATATAGGTACCTCCAATAGCTGGGTCCGCAATTTTTGTGTGGAAAGCACATAATGAAACAAACAGAATAGTCGCCATAAACGATGTTAAAAGATGTTGAAATATAATTAACAAAAAGTACGTCTTTGTTACCTTTCCATCACTAGGGAAATAGAAGATTAATAACTGAGCTAATATTGCACCCACTAATTTACCAAAGAAGCCAATTACCCAAGGCTTCAAAGGATGTTTTCCATTGGACCAACGACCAGCATAATATCCAAAAATCATTTCAAATGGAAAATCTATAAGTACAGTAATGGATAAATCCTCCTTAGATAATCCCTTTTCTAATAATTTCAAATTTGTTGCCCCATCATTAACCTGGAACCCTACTTTAGCTAATAATAAAATCACAACAAATGTCTTCACATTTGGCAATTTAAGAACTTGGTACATTGAAAAATATACTCCTTTCAAGTTGGTCCACGTAGAATTATCTTTAGTATTATATACAGATTCTGTCTTGGCTTTTTCGGCTCTGCTGATATCTTCATTCATCGATTTCAAGTGGTGAGGACTTTCTGGTACAAAGAATAACAATCCGGTTACTATTAAATAAATCCATCCCCAAAAGTATAAATAGCCTCCTAATGAAAATAATCCCACATCTTGTGGGGTGCTTCTAAGGTATTTATTTGCAAAATCAGGTGAACTTAATGCTAAAAATACAGTAAATGATGAGAAATAGCCAGTATTGATTCCAATAGTCTGGGCTGTAGATGCAAATGATAAGCTGTCTGGAGATAAGCACGTCAAAGCCCAACCATCAACAGCTATATCCTGAGTGGCACAGAATAATACTAATAAGAAGAAACACGCTGTTATTTTACGTAATTCTTCTTTTGGGTTTAAAAGCAAGCTTTCTATAGTAGATCCTAAGTAGATTAATGTTATTCCTGACACCAATTGAACTGGTATAATCCACGATTTTCTTCTTCCTATCTTAGGTGAGTATATGGCATCAACGATAGGAGACCATAATAGCTTTAATGAATATGGATATGCTGCTAGTGAAAATATACCAACTTGGGAGTATGACAATTTTGATTTCAAAATGAATGGAACTGATCCAAACGCCAATCCAACGGGAATTCCTTGTAATAAATAAAGAATAACTAACACAATAAACGCAGGTCTATCAATTGGTTTCAATTTCTTTGGTTTCTTATACGATGGTTCTGACTTTACATCATCTAACGAAACGGGTAAAAATTCATCATTATATTCATTGTAGTTCTTTTCATCAATCCTATCAGTCATGATTCCAATTGATGAATCTTCACTAGAAATTACCCGTTTATGGACCATATTTACAATTTGAAGAAAGGTGATAGTTGTAAAAAATAAAATTATTATCTAAAAATATCACGAGATAGTCGTGTCTAGGTTAATATTAGAGTTTATCAATTTTGGCAGGGGATTGGAAGAACTCTACAATGATAACTAGTATTTAAGATCGTAAATGAATTTTATGATACATATCAGTATAAATCTTTTTTAATGTGGACTATGTAGGAAATTCTATGAAAATTTAATAGCGGATGGGTTAATTAATTATAAACCTAAGACCTTTCTAGCAGCTCTCATGACAACACTATTGTCTGGGAAAGCAAAGTCTTCCAATTCCTTGGCATATGGGGTTGGAACTTCACAACCAGTGACTCTTTCAACTGGGGCATCTAAGTAGTCGAAGGCTTCAGATTCCATAATTTGAGCACAGATTTCGGAACCAACACCGAAAGCTGGGAAACCAGCTTCAACAGTAACTAAGTGGTTGGTCTTCTTGACGGATTCAATAATGGTTGGAACATCTAATGGCTTGATGGATCTCAAGTTGATGACTTCAGCCTTGACACCGTATTCCTTTTCTAATGCTTCAGCGGTTTCGACACAGAACTTAACAGATCTAGAGTGGGAAACAAAAGTAATGTCAGAACCTTCCCTTTCAATCTTAGCCTTACCGATTGGTAAGATGAAGTCGGAGGATAAGGCTTCTTCGGAAATTTCAAAAGATTCACCGTAAGCAATTTCGTTTTCTAAGAAAACAACTGGATTTGGATCTCTAATAGAAGCCTTAATTAAACCCTTGTAATCTTCAGCAGAGTATGGAGAAAGAACCTTTAAACCTGGAATGGAACCGTACCAAGCAGCGTAACATTGAGAGTGTTGAGCTGCAACACCGGCAGCGGCACCGTTTGGACCACGGAATGTAATATTACATGGTTGCTTACCACCTGACATGTAGTAGGTCTTAGCAGCAGAGTTGATGATATGATCGATAGATTGCATAGCAAAGTTGAAAGTCATGAATTCAACAACTGGCTTTAAACCGTGCAAAGCAGCACCGACAGTTAAACCAGTGAAACCCATTTCAGTGATTGGAGTATCAATGACTCTTCTTTCACCAAATCTGTCTAATAAACCTCTGGAAACCTTGTAGGCACCGTTATATTGGGCAACTTCTTCACCCATTAAGAAAACATCATCATCTCTGTCCAATTCTTCGGCCAAACCGGCATTCAATGCATCTCTGACGGTGATGGTCTTTGGTTCAGCAGTGGATGAGGCAGCACGAGAGCCGTCCATCATTCTTAATGCTTGATATTGGCCAGCTTGTCTCAATGATCTGGCGGCATTGTTTTTCAAGTTAGCAGCAGCTAAATGGGCAGTCTTGGCCACGGAAGATAACTTAGTTGGAGCCATTCTTATACCAGGAATATATATTAACTTCTAAGAAGATTTATCACCTATGAGTACAGATAATTTATTCAGTGCTTTCATCGTTTGTAACATTATAGAACGGACAGATGAGGACCGTATCAATATTTTAGGCTTCGCACGCCCATCCCTAAGCGCAACTTTTACGGAGGTACAATTCCGAATATAGTACGGGTGTTAGGATGGATGGATGAGAATATTTTGAGGAGATAGGGATTGCAAAAAAAATATTGCCAATGGTGGGGGGGATCCAATGGGTTGTTGCTAGGAAGGATTTTTGTAGCCACTACAACTCGAATATACTACTATCTTTGTTGTGTTAATAGATAAGCTTGAGAAAAATGGATGATACTTTGCCGTGTAGACATAAGTATTATTACTTAAGAGCATCTGATTTGCATGCAGAAGTTGGTGTTAGATATTGTTGTATCATTTCGATTTAATCTAAGAGTTGAGATGAATTCCAGTATTAACTTAGTTTTATCTATTGTGTTTGGGTAATTCTGGGGTATGAAATTAGTGGGATAAAAAGGGACATCAAACTACTAGTACTACGAAAGTAGACACTAAGGTGAAGTATGCTCTTTATTTGGAAAATATCGTATTACGATCATGTAGATAGTCACTATTATATGTGAATAATGTAACTGACTGCAAACTTCTTGTTTATATTGGGTTGCAAAATTGACTGTTATTACGAATATGCAGATAGCCATTTCTGAGAACATAATGGAGCGTAAAATCCTGGTATATATATTGGGCTGTAAAATGAAATATATTGTAGTACTTATTGTATGTTAGGCTTATGTTAGACTGAAAGAGCCATATTTCTATTTTTATTTTGACGTAATAATGATGGATAATTTACATCGCTGTTTTCATTACGACTCTTTTGGTCGCAAATTTCCCATTTGAACGATATTTATCAACCTCCAATAAAGATCTCTAATTTTGCATGGTTCTTTAGGAATTATGCAATAAAAGAATTGAAATTTTCTATAAAGTTATAGTTCATTTTAGTGTATCTTGCATTCTTACAATAAAGTACTGTATATAGTCCCAACTATCCCATTTCTTTATAGTCTTACTTACATCGTTGTTTCAATACTAGTAAAGAATACTCGTTTGAATTTGAGAATTTATTTTCTCGTTGATCAAGAATCTAACTTACTAATTCCAATCTAGGTTTATTTACTAGCCTGCTCTATCGTTCTGTAAATTATATAACTGAATAAATTTCCTTCTAAAATATTAATAGAGATATGCAATTGTCACTAGTGAACATTTACGTGTCTCTTATCTGGGTGTGATTTTAAATTTTCTTCTATTCATAGTAGACTTTCTCATACAAAATTAACAGTAAATAAAACATAAATCTATTTCATAGGAGGATGGAGAGAGACAAAAAGTAACTTCAGTTGAGTTCTAATACTGCTTTAGTAAGACCAACAAGACTGTTTATTATTGGAAGTATAGAGTTACATCAAAGATCTAATAGGTAACAAATAAAAGTAATGCAAACCCGGCTTGCATCGCCTCATATCATAGATTCTAATCTTGATATATACCGCCTTACTCTTTTCCTAGTAAGGCGCCCAACATTTGCAACTATTTAGGAAATAGCTCACAGAATTGCTCCTCAGTTCTAAGCGAACTTGTCCTCCCCTCTTTATCTCTATATTAAAGATTATATTTAGCTTCACGACCTCGCTAATCCTAGCTACTTAGAAGAACGTTGAGCTAAGATCCCGGCAAATCCAGGAAAAATCTTCCCGGGATATATTCTTATCTACATTAACACCAAATCCGGTTTCAAAGAACACAACAAATATGTCACTTTTTGTTTAACCCCTCCTACAGTTAGCCCAATACTATGAAATTTTAATTTCATTGCAAACCTCACAGTACAAATCCTTGTCTAGGTATGGTCGATTTCTTCATACTAAGTAAGTGAATTCTCAACAAATGCTGTGTGGTTTCTTCACACGAAAGGTTGATTTCCGAGGAACGTTGTTGAGTAATCGATATGACATCTGAATACAAAATTATGCCGTCATATCCCTCGGAAATAGTTCGTATGCATAGATCTCATCACGTTCTGTAATCGTACTTTTGGGCCAGACTGCTCATCGACCCCTCCTTACCTCACATATATAGACTGACAATTATTCGTTAATTTCAGTGGAAATAATTCAGTTCTATCATTTTATCAGAATAACTATACTTACACGATGTTGAAATCATTGATAGTGAGACAAAAACTTGTAAGGGAAATAGCACCAGTAACAAGGGTTTCGCAAAACTATTTCAACCGAAGATGGAAGACATCAAAGGTTAATTTTCACAGACCAGATGCTGCTGGTTCTAGTGATGCTTCACAAGCTGCTGATGCTGCTGCTACGGTGCTATCTGATCAATTAGATCTGCAAAAGATGCCAAATAAAGCTACATGGCTCGATGCTTTGAAAGAAAGAGAAAAGCAATTGGCTGAAGGTAAAGTATTAGATAGTTACTCGTATATCAATCCTATAACTACTGAGGTTGGTGAAAAAACTCGTGATGAATCATTTTCTTATTTGACTTTACCTTTTAAAGATGATAAATGGCTTTGTGATTCATACATTAATGCCTCGGGAAGATTAAGAGCTGGTCAGTTGTTCCAAGATTTAGATGCTTTGGCAGGTAGAATCGCTTACAGACATTGTGCTCCAGCTGAGCCTGTCAATGTAACTGCATCTGTTGATAGAATCTACATGGTTAAAAAGGTCGATGAAATAAGTAATTATAATTTCGTTCTTGCTGGGTCAGTTGTATGGACTGGTAAATCATCTATGGAAATTTCAGTAAAAGGTTATGCTTATGAAGATAAGATCCCAGAATCAATTACCGAAGAGAATTTAGAAACAGGAAATGTCTTTTTGACTGCAAACTTTACATTTGTGGCTCGTAATCCTCTTACTCATAAATCCTTTGCAATTAATAGATTATTACCTGTTACCGAAAGACAATGGTTGGACTATAGAAGAGCTGAATCACATAATGCTAAAAAAAAGCTAGCAGCTAAAAAGAATAAGCTTATAGAGCCAAGTGATGAAGAATCGAGATTAATTTACGATATGTGGAAATCATCAAAGGAAATTGAAGTTAAACCTGATACAAAGCCAAAAAATGTCTCGTTCATGAAGGATACACAAGCTTCATCCACATTATTCATGCAACCACAATACAGAAATAGACATTCATATATGATCTTCGGAGGATATTTGTTGAGACAATCATTTGAATTGGCATATTGTGCCTCCGCTGCTTTTGCTTCTGCAGCACCAAGATTTGTGTCTTTAGATTCCACAACTTTTAAAGCCCCTGTCCCTGTTGGATCTGTATTGTCAATGACTGCCTCGGTATCATACACTGAACATATTCATCAAAATACTAAAGAAATTGAGAAAGATTCTCCTTTCAATTTCAGATTACCAGCAACTAATAAGATATCCTCAAGTCCTGATGCATTTTTATCGGAGCCAGGTACTTTGATTCAAGTTAGAGTTGATACTACCATCAGGCAATTGGATAGTGATATTGCTAAAGAGTCTGGTACATTTATATATTCCTTTTACGTACCTCAATCATCCTATGGTGAAGGAAAACCAGGTTTCTGCTCTGTCATACCTCAAACTTATTCTGAAATGATGGAATACGTTGAAGGTAGAAGAAGAGCTCTAGACACTGCGTTATTTGTTGATACATTACCAACTCCTAAAGCTGATCAGTAATTTTAAACTAGATTTTTTAAATTGTTGTATATTGATTAATTAAAATTATAAAATGAGCATAAAGCTCTAGTAATACAAGACCTCATTATAAAGCTTAAATAACAAAATGAGTATAAAATTAATAAGATTCTTCTTCTTTTCATTAAATTATGATTCCTTCCAGAATATTGAAAATATAATATTTAGTAAATGCAAAAAAATCAGAAAAACCTTCTAGTATGCAGCATGTTAATATGAAATAAAATGGATGTGGTTTGAGATATATGTTTCAGTCTTATAAGCTTTCATCATCATCCTGAATTCTAGCAGTTTGACCTTCAAATTCAAAATTTGGATCATACGACGATTCTCTAAGACTACTCTTTCTTGTAAAGTCGACTAATTTAGCTTTATTGGCAGTTCCGCTAATTTTAGAACCTTTTAATTTTTCACGACCGATAGCTCTTTCAGACATAACAGAATTCAAAGACATTGCTGAAAATGCCTTATCACTATTTCTATATACAGAGCTATCTTCTTCTTTGCTAGCAAGATTTATTTCACTGCTAGCTTCCAACCATTTTATTTCTCCATTCTTCTTTGTCGTCATGAATTCATAAGAAACGCTGTCATATGATTCTTGATCTTCTGACCCACTTTCTGCATGTGCTGAATTATTTCTAGTTTGATCTATCTTAGAAAGTAAGTTAATGCTGTAGTCACTTTCTTCGCCATTTGGTCTACCTCTGGTGCTTGTTGTATGATAAGTAGTATCGTTGGTATTATCTGAAAGGGACCTTGAATTTTCTTCCACAACGACATCCAAATTAGCAGATGGCGATCTTGAAAGTTTCCTTCTTTCAGTTGGAGTACCAGCTCTTTCAACAATGTTCCCATCACTATCTAATCTTTCAATATTTGCTAAGGAATTTCTACCAGATGCTCCTAATGATGCATTACTTAAGAGAACATTGGAGTCACCTGAATTTCTATTTGAATAATCGTCAACTAATCTGACAGAAAATAATTGTTCTGTATTAACAGTACTCATCGATCCGTCAGAAAGTCTCATAGCTTTGTCTTTGTTAGGAGCTGTACTTACGTCAACTATATCAGATTTATCATTAGCTCTCCATGATTTTACTGGTTTTTCAGGAGCGTCAAAATAATCAGAATCAGCAGAAAAGTCAGATTCTACATGAGTAATAGAAGATGAAACACTGTGAGAATCTGATACCCCTTTAGCCTTTTCTTCTAATTTCATGACATTCATAGCCGATAAGTCAGCTACATTTGCTCCCCCTTGAGCACCAGGTACGGTAACAATACCTTCTTCAACATCCTCTTCATTATTAGATGATTTTCTTTTTCTGTAGAAACAACAGCAAAACAAAATACCTGCAATCGCCAAAATAAATACAGGAATACCCACACCAAGTCCAATAGCCAAAGCTTTATGATTAACACCTGAATTTTTAGAGGTTCCCTTTTCTGCTGCTGCACTCGATGATGAAGCTGAACCAGTCGAACTAGATCTTGAAGATGAAGTTGACGATGCAGATGACGATGAAGATGAAGATGAAGATGAAGATGAAGATGATGTAATTGGTTTTTTAATACCGATAATATTGAACAGTTTTGTTTCTGTGTCAAAGTTTGATGATGCTGTGACGCTCACTTTAAGAGAGTCAAAGTCGGAAGGTGTGTCACCAGTAAAAGTCCTGTTCAGAGAGTCATAGTTTAACCAATTAGATTTGAAATCAACTTTAACATCAGTATCATTTACATTAGTAAAATAGGAATCTAATAACTGATATTGAAAATATTCTTCTTTTGTGGCATTGACATCTTTTAATTCAGAAACGGTGAAAACCGAATCAATTGCATCAAACAGATAAGGTAACGAAACAGTATTTCCATAGACATCATTAACAATAATTGTAAAGTTATCAAAGGTTGATGAATTTGGAAATTTTCCCTCTAAAGTATAATTATCTTGGTTAAGAGTTAAATAATCTGGTAAGTTGTCTGAATCCACACTGGATATGTTGGCCTGTGAAATAATCACATCATCTAAATAGACATCTGAAAATATTGGAATTGTTTCATTGATTTCTTCTCCTAAAGTACCATTAACTTTTATAGTTTCATTTAAGCTAGTACTCAATTCATGAGCACCAACTAGTATTCTAAAATCACCAGCTGCACCAGTAAATCCATAATAGTCTGAAGCAATAAAACTGAAACTGTAACCCTGAGATGGGGCAATTTCAGATGTTACTGAAGGTGCTGTACCGTAAAATGATAAAGTGTCGGGGTCGAAATCTATCCAATTTGGAAGAGAGGTTCTATCCTGTGATCTACCATAGTAAGCAATAATTGGTCTGGAAGCGCTAGGGTATGTTTCAAAAGCATCAGAATTAAATGAAACATTAAAGCGCTCACCTGGCTTAACGATTAATCCATCATTACCATTTGTATTCCCGTATCGGGCAATCTCAGTAAACATCACATCCGCAGATGTTAAATGTAAACCAGAAAAATTAGAAACTATCATGCTAAAGTTATTTGATAAACTATTATCGCTATCATAGCCTGTCAACGTGAATTCGAAAGTCTCCACGTCTTGAGATGTGGGGGTTCCATAAAATGTTCTACTCCCACTATCGAAAGAAAGCCATGATGGCAAGTTTTCTGCCAAATAGGTCACTTCACCATCAGTGGACCTGTACGTTGAATTAGCCATAGTAAATATATATTCTTCATTTACTCTTGCAACATTAGGAAGTTGTTCATTGAAGGGAAACCCTTCATATACGCTTGCTTGTACGAAAGCAAACAAAAATATTAATATCGAAAAAAGCATACCCTACTCAATTTATATTTCTTATGAATGACTTAATTATGTTTCCTTTGAGTTGGAGTATTAGTTTAAATTATTGTTTTCTTATTGTTTTCCTGTAGTATTTATCTTGTTGTGATGGCCCTTTTTCAGTTTGCTAGATTTCCTGGTTATTACAATCCTTCGAGCTCTTTCGTCTCCTTGTTATTCAAGTATATTACTATTGTCTAGAGGCACTTATATATCACAAGTAAATGTCAACAAAACACTATTGAGCCTAACTCCACAATATAACAGTATAAGTCTATTAAGAAAATAACTTTGAAAATAAAATTCTTGATAAAACTCACACTCCACGTCTGTAAACTTTCCTAGTCTTCACATACTCTACTAGGCGCCTACTAATTACATTACTGCCTTTGTTATTGTGGAATGTATGTGTAGGATAAAAATACGCGACGCAAACTGGGAATTTTTCGTGTAATTCGAGTCTCACTATTCGCGTTGATAGTGCAAGGAGGGATCGCCATGGCAATATCGAGAATAATGGCGTTCCCAAGCGTGAATTCTTATTATTAGCACAAAAATAATTAATTCTCAGACGGCAGAACAAGAACATAGAAAGGAGAGTTGCATAATTATAGAAACACACGAAAATAGAACACAAGAAGTGATAACAAACAAATGAGACGGGTATTGTGTCTACCATTCAGTGAAAAAATATACAAGGAAGAATTCCAAAAGAGCTAATGTAGTAAGATGTGTAAATGGAACCAATGGTTTGTGAATACGAAATTACAACTTGTTACAGATGAAAAACAACTGACACTAGAATGTGTTCAGATAACCATCATTCTCCGGTATACAAAACATCGTATGAGAGCCTAGACATTAGTTCGAAAAAATGAAAGTCAAGAATTAGTGAGGGAATTGCTGGTGTGATAATGATACCCGCGAGATTCGAACTCGCGCCTCCGAAGAGACCAGGACCTTACCCTGGCGCCTTAGACCAACTCGGCCAGAGTACCCAATTCCTGAAAGCGGAATACAAAATTACTGGCCCAAATATTTTACCTGTTTGGCTATCACAATCTGTTTAAAATAGTTTATTATATAGAAGTAAGGGTATAATTTTGTTGTGATTCGCTCAATTAATCTTTACTATCTATAAAATATAGTCTGGTTCGTAGTTCAAAGTTAGATTTCATTTATTTTTCATGGAGTATGCGAAGAGCTAAAAGTCATATGTAAACTATTCCATTAGTCAGTTTATCTAATACCTAAAAAGTCCTCTAATCTTACTACTTCACAAATCTTCGCTCGTCTTTATCATTTATTTTGTATTAATATGTTTATTACAACAATAATAAAAAAAAAGGAATGGAGAATGAAGAAAGGAATTGCTGGTGTATAATGAAACCCGCGAGATTCGAACTCGCGCCTCCGAAGAGACCAGGACCTTACCCTGGCGCCTTAGACCAACTCGGCCAGAGTTCCCAATTCCTGATTTGGAAGTAAGGTTTGAAGGTGCATCGTGACTACCAATATACACACCTGAGAAAAAATGAAAAAAAGAATGGGAATGAGATTGGATAAAGGAATTGCTGGTGTATAATGAAACCCGCGAGATTCGAACTCGCGCCTCCGAAGAGACCAGGACCTTACCCTGGCGCCTTAGACCAACTCGGCCAGAGTTCCCAATTCCTGATTTGGAAGTAAGGTTTGAAGGTGCATCGTGACTACCAATATACACACCTGAGAAAAAATGAAAAAAAGAATGGGAATGAGATTGGATAAAGGAATTGCTGGTGTATAATGAAACCCGCGAGATTCGAACTCGCGCCTCCGAAGAGACCAGGACCTTACCCTGGCGCCTTAGACCAACTCGGCCAGAGTTCCCAATTCCTATTTTGTAAGAGTTAGATACTCTTAATAAATTATCGCTTATATTATTACTTATTCAGTTATTTAATATAAACTTACTTCTATCATATCAGGTTCGTCTCCCAGATATGATTCCTTAAATATTATTCCTAGATAGCAATACTCCTCAAAGCAACCTTTCATTCTGCATTAATGTCATTTATCTTCCTTCAATGTCATTCATAACTCGTATATTCTTCATCTCTTTAACATCATATCAGGTATCTAATCACATGTCCTATCACACTTGATGTCATGTGCCTAATACAATCTCAATCTCTAACATATTTGGGAAGTTTTTTTTTGGTCTAAGAGAAGATGAATTTTAAAATTTAAGAAATATAGATTTTATTCATTATGTTTTACTTTTAATAATCCTTAAAATTGTTCTAATTATGTATTAATTATGTATTAATTAGTATAGTATATTATTTCTCTAATCTTCTAATTCATCCAACGTGGTAAAAAGTATACAATGAAGACACCTAAATATCCAAACCCTAAACCAACAAGCTTCTCTGCTAAAGAATGAAAATAAATGTTTGTCATAAATAGCATAAACCACCAAAGAGCACAAAGACCCATGATTATTATATGTGGGGTCTCCAAAATAAACTGTGAAATTGCCAGCATATCTCTTGCTTTTACTCCTTGGATTAATTTTGCTATACTACTTTTGAATACCATCCATGACTTCCAGAAAAGGGCACTTTCTAAAAACATGTACATCGATGAATGTACTAGTAAGAACACATGTCCAGAAGGATCATGACCTCCAACCCAGGATCCTCCAAGTTTTCTACATGTGTATGAGGTTATGCTTTTTGATTCAAATAGCTCATTAGAACCTTCTATCTCAGTGAGTTTTTGTAGAACAAATTTAGGAAATTTTGTTACAACTTTGTTAACATTGATCCCTGAGCATTTACCACCAGTCAAAATATATACCTTATCCATAATTGGTAACCCAAAACACCATTGAGTAAAAAGAATCCACCAAACAGTAGCAAATATATATTTTATGACTCCTGATTTTATAACTTCACTTTTCTTTTTACCATTTGATAAGTGGTACTGGCTCTTGGTGAGAATGATACTGTAAAATAAGACGATAGCTAAAGTAGTCCAAAACCAACCTTGCTTCACAAAATATTGATTGATCAAGTTGTTTTTGTTGTTGTAATAGTTGCTTACTTCTTCGTCGCTAGAAGTCAAATGAATTATCTTACCCATAATGAAGCTCAATAGAAATGATAATCCAAATGCCAATTCTGATACCGTTACGTGATAACGATCTCGTAAAATAAGTTCCAAACGACTTAACTTCGCTAGATGTCGATCATATTTGGACATATTACTCTCGAACGTATGGGATGCACTCATGAAGTATATAACTTGTATGTAAAAGAAATCGTTTCAACGGCAAAAAGTGTGAAGTTTTGATGAGGACATGTTGGACATTTGTGAACTTGAGATGGTCTCGTGTTCGGTTCTCAAAATGGAATCTTTGCAGCTATATACTTAAGAATTGATCAATTATGACATTAATAAATATATGGATAGAAATAGAGATAAATATATATTGTAGTAAATGATATCAAATTCTAGATGTGCTTTTTTTTTATTTGAAGAGTAATATATTTGAAATGAATACTCACTTATAATTAACATTAGAATCTTAATAAATCAAAGACCTACTTAAACTTACATAAACGTCATCCCAGTATTTGATAATATTTTATTAACTTAAGAGATATATGTAATTCTTTAAATACATTTTCCTATTTGATATTTAGTTCACTTATTTGAATAATGATAATAATACTAATTTTTTGAAAATTTGAAAAAAATCTAAATTATTCCAAAATAATAATTTCCTTAACTATTTCAAAATAACTATTTATAAATGATTAATTTATTACTATTTCAAGTAATTAACTTTGATAATATACATATAAGTCTGTTCGAATGATACAGTTTGAGATATCCACATTCAATGCAAGATAACTTAAATTTTGTCGATATATCGAATTCAAAATTTGAATTTATTGTATAACAATAAACAATACACCATTGTGTTATTTTTCAAGCTTCAGTTGCTTTTGAAGGTACATCCAGCTCATTTTCTCCATTTTTCGATCCCTCCCCACTACTTATTTCTTCATTAATAGCAGAAATAGCAGGTATTCCCGATACATCTGGGTTTGAATTTGAACCGTTACTACTTTCCAACCCTGTTTTATTACCAGAATCTTGAGAATTTTCAAATAAGCTTTGATCCTGGTCCTGCCATCTCTTCACCATATCATTCATTAATAAGTTCATAAACTCAGGGTTTACTATACTCTTACGAAACTCTTCACTTTTCAATAGAGTTAGTATATGCAAACAATTAGGATATACTAGATATTTAGAGTATTCTGGTTTTGTCCAGTATTGAAGATATTCCAAATAATTCAAAAATTCAGGATTGCTCAAATATTTATTCTGAGCTAGATGATTCAAATATTGAATGTTAGCTAATGATTGTACAAATTCCAATTCTACTTCCCATCTTGTAGGTAGATCGTCCATTTTAATGTTGCTATTGATCAGCTTTAGAATTAACTCGTACTTTTTTTTTAAATTAAAATTCATACTCGCTTTTAAAATTTATGTAAACAAAAATTTAATGGAGAAGACAATATTAGATAACATCTTAGTTAAGAACATTATTTAGATATTACCACTAACATGTCAAATTCTTCAGATACACAATTGGCGCTAGAAAAAGAACTTGAACAAGTTAAGAGAATAAATCAAGTAGTAGGGAGGCTAATAAATACTATTCAAGTAACAGGTACAAATATACAAAAAACAAACGAAGCAAGCCAGAATACTTCTATTTTATTAAATCAATGGATACGGATTTTGTCACAAACCAATTTTACGAATGAAATCATCAACAATGAGGTCTGGAATGGAAAAAACATTGATATTACAGAAGATGAAATAGAGGAGAAGTTACAAGCTGAGAGTAAACTTGAGGAGGAACTAAGAGCATTAAATAAGGAAAACGAAACCCTCAATAGGAAAATAGAAATTAAAGAAAGTGAAAAGAATCAAGCAGAATCAAAGAGAAATGAATTGATAAATAAAAGAAGAAACGAATTAGGACTAGGGAACACAAGACTTGGAAACAAAAGAATAAAGCCTAGAGCTTACAGATGAGATTTTAAGATGCGTGAGACTAATCACTCCATGTATACTAGGCAATTTATAGCAAATACACTGTAATATATAACATAACTTCATTTAATTCGAAAAAGAACTGAAATAATACATGAGAAATAAATAAGACTAATTAATACGCATTACTTGTGAATACTAGTAATCAAATCACTAGCATCAACAGAATCACCTTCCTTAATAACAATTTCACCAACTTTACCAGAGACTGGAGAACTAATAACCATTTCCATCTTCATAGCAGAAAGAACAGCAATTGGATCACCCTTGTTAACTTCTTGACCTTGCTTAGTTCTAATTTCAATAACTACACCTGCCATTGGGGCACCAACATCGTTTGGTTGAGTAGCCTTTGGTCTAGTCTTCTTCTCGATGGAAACAGTCCTATCTTCAACTGTAACGGATCTCATTTCACCATTTAATTCGAAGAATACTTCTCTGCAACCAGTTTGTTCAGAGATTTCACCAATAGCCAATAATTTAATAATTAAAGTCTTACCTTGTTCAATATCAACAGATAATTCTTGATTAATACCACATGGCTTTAAGAAGTACCTAGTAGGCAAAACAGACAAGTCACCATATTTATCAACTACCTTCTTGAAATCCTCAAAAACCTTAGGATACATAATATAGGATGCAATATCTGTTTCACTAATGTTTGAACCATATCTAGCAGTCAAATCTTCTCTTACACTAGCAAAGTTAATTGGTGGTAAGTTTAATCCAGGTCTTCCTTGCAACTTGACTCTCTTCTTACCTAACATATTAGTTCTTAATGGTTCTGGGAAACCACCATATGGAGTACCCATCAAACCTTCCATGAAATCCAAGACTGAGTCAGGGAAATCTAATTCACCAGCTAAAGTATTGATATCTTCTTCAGTTAAATTATTAGAGACCATGAATTGGGCCAAGTCACCAACAACCTTGGAGGTTGGAGTGACCTTGACAATATCACCCAATAAGTGGTTAGCTTTTTTATAGTTTTCTTTTGTGGTTAACCATTTTTTACCTAAACCTAATTGTTGGGCTTGGAAAATTAAGTTAGTTAATTGACCACCTGGGATTTCATGTTGGTAAACTTCTGGATCTGGACCCTTTAAGTCAGCTTCGAAACAAGAATATAATAATCTCATTTGTTGCCAGTATACGTCTAATTCTCTTACGTATGTTTCACTTAATCCAGTGTCAACTTCACCTTCTAAAGATGCTAAAATAGCACTAATAGAAGGTTGAGAAGTCATACCAGACATGGAGTTTGATGCAGCATCAACAACATCGGCACCAGCTAAGGCAGCAGCAGTCATACTGGCTACACCGGTACCAGCAGAATCATGTGTGTGGACGTGAATTGGCAAATCTGGATATTTAGCTCTAATTTTAGAAACTAAAATCTTAGCAGCAGCTGGTTTCAAAGTACCAGCCATATCCTTAATACCTAAGAAATGAGTACCCATATCGACAATCTGATCGACAATTTGTAAGTAGTATTCTAAGTTATATTTCTTTCCCGGTTTTAACATATCACCTGAGTAACAAACAGTAGCTTCGACAACACCACCTGCCTTCTTAACAGCATCAATACCAACCTTCAATTGATCTAAGTCATTTAAAGCATCGAAAACTCTGAAAATATCAACACCATTATCTTTGGCTTGCTTGACGAAATGATCAATAGCATTATCTGGTAAAGAACTGTAGGCGACACCATTAGCACCTCTCAATAACATTTGGAATGGAATATTAGGAACTAAAGCACGCAACTTACGTAATCTAACCCATGGGTCTTCATATAAGAATCTCATAGCTACATCGAAAGTAGCACCACCCCAACATTCTAAAGAGAAACAACCATTAAGAGCATGTGCTGTAGTTGGTGCAATATTTAATAAATCAATTGTTCTAACCCTTGTGGCTAATAAAGATTGATGAGCATCTCTCCAAGTAGTATCAGTTAATAAAGTACCCTTAAATTGACGAACTTTCTTGGCAAATTCAGCTGGTCCTTCTTCCAAGAGAACTTGTCTCCAACCCCTTGGAATAGGAGTGTTGACAATATCAATGGCTTCACCAGTAGCTGGATCGTGCAATTCTGGAATTAAGGCTTCATCGTCCAACTTTGGAACACCAACTTGTCCCTTAATAGAGGAACCATTAACAACTAAGTCAGCTAAGTAACTTAATGTCTTAGAAGCTCTGTTTTGGGAGCTGATCATTTCGAATAACGATGGAGTATCATCAATGAAAGTAGTCCAACAGTTACCCTTAATAAAAGTTTCATTAGTCAATAATGCCAATAAGAAAGGAATGTTCGTTTTAACACCTCTAATTCTAAATTCAATTAATGCTCTTAACATCTTTCTTCTAGCAATCTCATATGTAGAACCTGAACAGGAGCACTTAACTAACATAGAATCATAATGAGGAGAAATGATTGAACCAGCAAAACCATTACCACCATCTAATCTAACACCATTACCACCAGCAGATCTATAAACTTCAATTTTACCAGTGTCAGGTTGGAAGTTCTTAGATGGATCTTCAGTTGTGATTCTACATTGAATAGCAAAACCTCTTGTAGTGATCTTGTCTTGTAACAAACCTAATTGTTGTAAAGAAGCACCTGCTGCAATTTGAATTTGAGCAGCAACGACATCAACGCCAGTAATTTCTTCAGTAATAGTGTGTTCGACTTGAATTCTTGGGTTAATTTCAATGAAGTAATGTCTGTTTTGCTCATCGACCAAAAATTCAGCTGTACCAGCATTTCTATAATTGGCAGATCTGGCTAACTTAACAGCATCAGTTAAAATTGCATCTCTTACCTCCTTTGGTAAATTCTTAGCAGGAGCAATTTCAACAACCTTTTGGTGTCTTCTTTGAACAGAACAATCTCTTTCAAATAAGTGGATGACATTACCGTAATTATCGGCTAACAATTGAACTTCAATATGTTTTGGTTTGTCTAAGAATCTTTCTATGAAACAAGTACCGTTACCAAATGCAGTCTTGGCTTCAGAAGTAGCTCTGGAGAAAGCATCAGCAATATCGTCTCCTTCTCTGACAACTCTCATACCTCTACCACCACCACCAAAAGCAGCCTTAATAATTACTGGGTAACCATACTTCTCAACGAAATCAACGGCTTCTCCAACGTTGTCAATTGGACCTGGAGTACCAGGAACAACAGGAACATTATTTTCAATAGCCAAAGTTCTAGCACTAACCTTGTCACCGACCGCATCAATAGTTTGATATGAAGGTCCAATCCAAGCAATTCCATTTTCTTCAACCTTTCTAGCAAATTCAGAATTTTCAGATAAGAAACCATATCCTGGGTGAATCATGTTAACACCGTGGGTCTTAGCAATCTTGATGATTTCATCAATTTGTAAGTAGGCCTGAACAGGTGAGAATTGACCCTTCTTACCAATGACATAACTCTCATCGGCCTTCAATCTATGCATAGATAAACGATCTTCATGGGAGTAGATAGCAACAGTTTGCATGGACAATTCATGTGCGGTTCTGAAGATTCTAATAGGGATTTCACCTCTATTAGCTACCAAAATCTTGTTCATTTGGCCCAAAACAGTGGAGTTTCTCCTCATTTGGTTCAACTTAGTGTCTTCACCATTGGTACCAGTTGATAACATAGACGTCATTTAGCGATATATATTTACTCACGTATACCGTTCAAATTAATACCTACTGGCTGGAATTCTTAATAATATTTACCAATCTTGTCTATCTCCAAAAATAGGCAAATTGATCAGTTTAAATATATTTTTTTTTCAAAATATAATTACAGAGTGTTGTAAGAAAATTATTAAAATTGATTGGTTATTCACCAATGGCAACGGGTTCGAACATTTCATCGCGTTGTGTGCCCGGGTGTAAATAAAGGGATTTTTCTGGAGACATTTACTCCGACGCCGAAGAATGACTCAGTCAAGTTTATGGGGATGCTGGTGTGATGACGCTATGCATAACAAAAAGACAAGATACTTGTGGAAATTAAGTACAATTAGAGAAGGAATACCTCTACAAGGCGTTAGTACGGGAAACCAGTACCATATACAAAAATATAGAGAGGAGAGGAGAAAAAGAGGGACGAAATTCCAGATATAAACTTACAAAATTGTCTTAATAGTCGTGTGAAATAAATGATATCAAGTAAATAAGCTACATCGGAGTGTAGTGGGTCGGAAGAAGTATTTACATAATAGGCAGCTATGCGAGTCATCTGAGATTCGGTTATCAGTGCGACCTGCGTTCCTATTCGTTGTCAAGAAATCAAAACAGTTAAGAAAAAACAGAAAAAAATCTACGTGGTGGAAATAAAGGCGTAGACAGACGTAGGTAATGCAACTAGCGCATGAATTGGATGGACAGGCATTGATATAAACAAAAAAACCTAAGACCTTTCAAGATGGTATAATCAATTCTTTGTAAGATTATTTTTGAGCGAGTAAGCGGCAAATATACAGGATAACATTATACGATAAACCTTACAATGCAACCTCCCTCTTTGGGTAGATTATTCTACTTATTAAGAGCATTTTGCATCCTTCTTTGATACTCTTCTAAGACCAGTTATCCTGTCATAAATGAAGCCTACACTGGATAGCAATTTTTAAATGATACTTAAAAGTCCTCCGGCCCAAGTATACATGGTTACGAATACAATTGATACAGTAATATTCAATATAAAAAAAAATCAAATGTACTAGGCTATAATAATCCTGCACATAGTTAATCAATTAATTGTCCGTGGATATATTAAGTTCTGAATTATTACTCCGAAAGAGTCAACTACTGGAGTTAATGTTTCAAATTCGTCCTGGGATTAAACAAAAGTAACTTATTTTCTGATATATTTTCCTCTTTTTGGATGGTATCTCCAACACAACTTCCTCTTTACCGAGTGGTAAACTGAACAAAATATTAAATGGCATTATTCCGAACAGCCCAATCTATGAAAGATTAGAAATCTTGTGCTCATTTTCACATGTAACGGGATTCAAATTCCTTTCTATAATATACAGAATATACATTTCGGAAGTATAAGCCCATGAAAGGAATTTATGATACGTCGTAATTCATTTTATGAACGGCCCGATCAAGGCAAAGATTACGCAATACCACCACTAAAAACAAAAAATCTGCGCGGTAGTATATGTCCGGACTTCTTATTGGTGGGAGATTTGAATAGTACAGGACGGAACAATTCTCATAATAATGCAGGTAGATGACTAGTCAAAATACATAACGTAGAGGTGTTTAATTGATAAACTGCTGAGAATATAAATGGAGTGATTTGCCATGAACTGATTGTTGACAAGGTAAAGTCATCTTTTGTCAATTAGAAATATTTCATGATCTCAGAGAGTAAACCACACGATATCGGAAATTAACATGTATAGGGGAGCAACCTAATCAGGTTGCTCCGTGATCCCCTCTAAGACCGAGCTCCTCAATTACTAACTTCTAATGGTCTGATAAGAAAAGGGAAAATTTTTTCTCGAAATTTTGCGATTTTTGCACCGTATCTCCCCTCAGCTGCGTCTCATCAGATCTTCAGATAAATAGCAGTAAATTGCACTTTTTTTTTCTTCTACTCTTAAACAATCCTAAATCCTATTCAATAGTTATAATTATGTACTTCCAAAGATCTTTCAGCACCGTTTCCAAATTAGCATTCAAGAAAGAATCAGTTGCTCAATTTGCTAAGAGCGCCCCAGCACAAAGTGCTACCTTGTCTTACAAATGGGGTCCAACCCAAGGTAAGTCATTCAGGTCATTTGCTGAATACAGATTAAAAGTTGCCCAACAATCTCCTTTATCTGTAAGATCTAAGAACAGCATCTTAGGCAAAGCAAAGTAATTTGACTTGATCAGATTACTTTGGCTGAAAATTTTCGCATATGCTTGAAAATTCGGTACCAATAAAAATTCCAGACTTGCTAGTATTTTAAAATTGTTCTAAATTCTAATGAGCCGTCCCTCCGTATGTAGATTACGGTATTACTCCCTTCCCAGTTGATGCTATCATGTTATAACATCAGCGTAACAGTTAAAACTGCTTACGCTATACACTTGGAGCATAAAATAAATCGCTTCTTTAAATAATCCTAAATAAGTTCACTACAGACAGGTCTGTAGTATGCTAGGTATATTTTTTTGTATGGTCTTAATGAATATTGATCTATCATAAACAAAACTACATATATGTAATTACCACGTGCTTATCCTCTCTATCTGATTAACACTGTGGGTATCTAACAAGTTTTCACGTGAGGGCATGTAATTTACACAAAAACAATTAGCAATATCAAGACTACTATGTTATTCTTAGGACTGTGGCAGGTTAGCATTAAAAATTGATTAATAGGGCCATAGTTCAACGAAAGTATATATATTTTGTAAAGGAATTATTGTGGGAATTTTAACACATATTTAGAAATATCTGTGGGACAATTTTAGACAAGATATTATTGACTAGGTCATCACACAAAATTAACGTAACATACCATCAGGTCACGAAGGATAACATAAAAGAGAGATTATTCATTAGCTTGCAATATTTTAGAAGCATATTTTGTCGGATATACTGAAGGACATGGGTGATAATAATTATAAGAGTAATGAAGATAAAAACCACACATCATCTGCGTTATTGGAGCAACTTGTGTACATTGATAACTTTATGAACAAGGCCTCTGATAGTTCCAGTGATATGACTCCTAATTTGGATATTGATGGCCAACTTTCTATTGATTTGGCTGCTTTTGTAGATGATTCGTTCGTTTTCCCAGATGAAGAGAAACCTCAAATGCCATCTGAGAGCCCCAATAACGACTTTAACGAACAAAAAGATAACTTTCATAATATAAATGATTTAAATCGAACACCTAAAGTAGATGATTTTGGAATATCTACTCCTCAAGTCCAGTCATCTCAAATCCAGTCATCTTATAATCAACAAAATATTAACATATCAGCATTACCAAAATTTCCTGTTCCTCCTGGAGCCAAAAGCTCTCTTGAGTCGGTTGGATTATCTCAAAAGCAAATTGATTTACTTAGTGCTTTAGTAGCACATCATCAGATGGGCGATCTCAATAGATTAGAAACAACCTCAAAAGACAATAGGTTACATTCACCCGTCAGACAGCATAATCATATTAGGACTGGATCCCAATCTGGATCAAACCTGATCTCATCGATATCGAGCTTTGATTTGAACCACACCAACAATGTTGTGCATGATAGCAGGTATAGCCATGAAGAAGGAATTCAAAATATATCGCAATCGACATTTACACACGGTCAATTGCAATCTCTATCCCATGACACCATGGAGCCACAGCAATCTCTACAACTGGAAGAAAGCAAGGAAGTATCAGAACTTGATAAAAGAAGACGAAATACTGCTGCTTCTGCGAGATTTAGAATTAAAAAGAAGTTGAAAGAGAAACAAATGGAGAATCAAATAATGAATTTGAATGAGACAATAAAAAACTACGAGGCCAAGATCCAAAATTTGGACATGGAAAATAAGCTCCTTAAGAATCTAATCATGGAAAAGGGAACCCAAAAATCAGATCATGAACTAAGACTTCTTAAAGAAAGAGCAAAACTAGGATAGTTTATAGGCACTTATTGCGTACTTATACTATTTCTTTACATTTCGTTGCTCTTTCAATACAGCTGCAAGCCGGTTTTGATTCAGTATGGATATTTTAGAGTATTTTAATATATATTTTTCTTAATAGTGTCTCTTATCTTGTGCAGTATTAGCCCATTGTGGCGGTTCTCCTCATATTTACTGATAATGTCACAAAGCGATAAAGGAGGAGAATAATGCAGAATGTCATTCCCATGGATTTAAAGTTCTGGGGAATTTCGTTATCCGTCATCAGTGTACCTAACTGCTGTGGCCAAGCAGTTTATTCACTAAAAAAAATGAGCCATTTGTATTAATCTATAAATCTATATTTAATGTGGCATAATTCACAGCGTTAGCGTCATAACTAAAGACATAATTTATATCATTTGATTCGGTAATGTTTAAATTTCGTTAGAAGACCTTCTTATTCTAAATTTCTTAACTGTCTTTTTGAAATTCATGTAGTCGTTGTGTTTCAAATTTTCTACAATAGAGCCAATTGATGATCCTCTACTCGAGCTAGTAGAGTCCTTTTGTGACTTGGTGGGTGTGAGTGGTTGCTCTATATCGTAGGATGTTTGTGCAAAATCAGCGAGTTTGCATATTCCAACATCTGGAGGCGAGTCTATTGATGCTGATCTTGGAATATTTACCTTCCCGTAAGAAGGAGTTTCTGGAGCAGCTATTTCACTCTTCCTTCTGGAAATATCATTAGTAGTTAACCTAATATGCTTAATGAATTCGTTATATGAGTCTAGCAAAATTTCATAAATCACCAGCCTAGCACTAAGTAAACATCTTAC
This sequence comes from Schwanniomyces polymorphus var. africanus, assembly GCA_030563145.1. Taxonomy (NCBI): domain Eukaryota; kingdom Fungi; phylum Ascomycota; class Pichiomycetes; order Serinales; family Debaryomycetaceae; genus Schwanniomyces; species Schwanniomyces polymorphus. The sequence continues at coordinate 126,023 of JAKUBG010000012.1, forward strand.
ACTGGGTAATTCTTGTTCACTAAGATTTTTTTTAATGGAATACTGCAAATTTATCTCCTTAGGTGATTCCTCTTCTATGAAATTTTTATATATTATTTTCCAGTAACACTTACGGTCATAGTCAGTCAGTAACTCCAAGTAATTACCTACCTCTAGTATAAACTCCAAATTTTCCAAACAGTGCATATTAGATAAATAATCACTGAAATTAGACCTATTATAATAGGTCCCAATATTAGAATCTGTTATTACTTCATCTAACGTTGGAATCAAATGTATGTGTCTATGGCCACACTCTTCAGTCTTGAGGCTATACCTTAGAAGATTATCTTCCATTTGTAGGGGTATTGTATTTATTATGATTAAGGATATGCTTAAGCAGGTTTACCACCACGTTTATAGAAACTCTGAAATGTATTGAGAATAAATGAAGAATTTTCTCTTTATTTATCGTGAAATTGAGGGATATTCTAATAAATCTGTGATTAAAATTCTGTTATCTATACAGCCCCTCCCACAGTATGTATGATGCCTTTTTTTTAGAAAAGTAAGATTTTATAAGTTGACGTTACTTTTTATTTCAAAATGAATCCTATTGAATCAAAAGATCAATACAGAATATACTAAAAAAACTAGCTGAGTACAATATCAGGAGTAATGAATATTTTTATAAAATTTAAGCCAGGTACATGAGAGGAAATCGTTGAAACTTGGGGATAACCTGTATAAAGCCACCTTGCGGGTTTCGAACGGCCTGTGCGTTTACCGTTATGCAACTTTTACCGACTCACCCAATTTTTGAGGCGTGTTATACAATCCACGATAGGGGAACAAATTCTGCGAGTTACACTATTCATTTACGTCAATAACGCAATTGTGGTGACTAATGTATACCCGTGGAAACCACCTAATTTTAAACACAAGCAACAGTGACGTAGATTAAGAGGTAGATTTAAAATATGATAAAATTAAAAATATGATAAAATTAAAAATTTCGTAATTTGGATTCCAATGTGATGTAACCTCACGTGGATAACGAACAGGAGAGATTTACATATTGTTTGATAAAATAATTAATTATTTTACGCCTCCTCATGGTATTCGTATAGTTGTACTACATATTTAGGTATTTACTAATATAGTTAAAAGACAGAGCTTCATTGAATGTTGTAATAGAAAAACAGCTATTTTAGCTTTTGAAAAATTACCTAACTAGAGTATCCCCATTAAACCATTAGAAGAGGGGATAGCAGAAATTTCCAATTTCATCAATGCGATAGCGGTTTGACAAAAGCACTACTCGGACTCCCTTAACTGCTATCGCGATGATCTAAGTAACCTGCATATATATAGGTTATACTTGCTAAAATGAAAATTTGTTAGATAAGCTAGTGAATTTATTATAATGGTGCTACATAATAATATGTGAGGAGAAGTATAATCCCCTCTCAATTAGAATTTATTTTAAATTTAAACCGAGTTATTATGAGGATCTACTATTTTTCAATTATAGAAGTCATCTCTTACGAGTTTTTCGTACAGTTGTATACATAAACAACATGTTTGTAAATTAGACAATTTTGACTCTGAGACTTAAATTTACCACGTTTATAATAAATTTTTTGTGAAAAAAAAATTTCATGCAGATAACAATTACCCCATCAACCTGTGATCGATATTTGAGATACCCAGAAAATTATCTACTGCCGCTACTGCGATGTCTTGTATATGGGTACTCAGATCATAATCAATGGATTCAGCTAATAAATCTCCACGTTCCTCTAGACAATTTTCGTGCGATTTATGAGAGTAATTCAATACTATTTTCCTCGTGATCAAATCGTAGTAAAGATTGATCTTACTGAAGCATTCATATATTTTCAATTTGTTACTGACTACCCTTTTGAATTTACTTCTAGACTTTCTCTTCTTTGTTTTATCTTGAGAGCACACGAACACAATTGCAATCTTTTTAATATTTAGACCACCCTTGTGATAATCTCTTATAACGAACTTGAATCCTGTTTCAAATGTTAATGGTTCAATGTATGTCTTTGTTAGATTTTTGGATATGTTCAAGTAAAATTGGTCCGGATTGGATTGAGAATCTACTTCCTCCACTGAGTATTTGTGAATTGTATCTACGAACCCAATCAACCGTATATTTGTCAAATCATCATATCGATTATTCTTAATTTGTTCTAAGAAATCAGGGTATTTGAAGTGTAATTTGTCTGTATCCACTCCAAGTCCACTTTTTGCTATTTCTTGCTCAATATTGATTAATCTCGTTTTCTTCACCAGTTTCCTTTTATTTCTGCATTTCAAACATGTCAGGTACCTGTTAAGTTCTTCTTCTGTTTCCTGTATACGTTTCAGTCTACACCTAGAGCATTTCTTGAGTGTTGAATCTTTATCCATGGAAAGATACTAAAAACATATTGCTCTGAATTTTAAGGTAATTTTGATTTAGATATTTTTGACTATTTTAGCACGACTTCGATTTGAACAATGTGTTTATTCTAATATACTAAATAATATGAAAGGTGGAAGATATCAATCCCTCCTAGAAATATACAAAACTGATAATAAATTAAGATACACAGACAATTGACAGACTATTGAGGCTTTACTCTCTGCTTAGTATGATGAGTCTAAATTGAACAATTCCAAAGCTATAGGAAACATGAATTTACACAAATTGTGTACATCTCGAGTCTATAACCCTGATGAAAATAACTGATTTCTGTAGTATCATTGTCATGTGTAATCGTACATCGATATCTGTAAATCTTTTTTTTATGTCGAATGCTTTACGTTGGTTGTTATAATATGGTAGACCAAGATCAAGATAATAGAAGCAAAACCAAAAGTTAGTACTATGGTGTTTAATTGGTTATCAGTAATCATTATTAAGTTAAATTTGTATAATTAACGACGATTTGCTTCGATAACGGTATATTAATAAAGTATCTAACATTATTTATTACGTGTTTTCTCAATACTGAGAAAATGAAAAATACTCCACAAAAATGAAAAAGTACTTCTCTGCTTGCCATAATGACACCTTTGGAAGAGATATTGTATAGACGTCTATTGGGATCAAAGACATTTCACAAATGGGTGAGGAAGATACATGCTAGGATAAATAACATTAAATTTGAAGAGGAGGCAAAAATAGTACATGCAGATCTGTTTCATCCGACGAGGATTCAAAAGCTTAATGCCTTCCGAATCATATGGAAAGATGAAATATTGCGGGCATTTGGGATAAGGCGTTAAAAGCGGTACTTCGGAGAGAATTTGGAATATATATTTGCATTACAAAAATTGAAAACATGGTTTTTTACAGACTCTATAAATTGTTATACTAGATGAGGAAAATGAAGGATTTTCAAAAATATATTAAATACCTATATGAATATATAACTTATCTACGTTTAACCAGTGATAAAGAAGGCTTCTTCAAAGCTCTCTTTTTAACTAAGGAAACGTCATCTTGCATAGCAAGAACAACATTTTGATTGGAGCCAAATATAAAGTCATCTGCAATGATATTTTGATTATATCTCTTAATTTTATATTGATCTGGTTGTCCAAGTAAGACTTTTCTCAAAGACCAGGTGATTATGTATGGACCTGTAGACGTGACAATTGTATCTTCTTTCGCAGTTAATCCAGTATTGAAATGTGCAGTAGTAAATTGCAATGATTGTTGATTAGTCTCATTTAACATAAACGCAACATGTTCAGTTTTCAATACTAACCGTCTTGGTGTTGGCTTTTTATCTCTGTTAAAGTACCTATCGAAACCTAGATGTCCAGAATTAGTTTGACCATCGCCAATTAAAGTGTCAATTAATAATAAATAAGATTTGCAAGTAGCGAGAATCCACCTGCCTGAGTTTGAAACATCCAAACCTATTATAGGATCACCAAGAGATGGCAAGATACTTGTTGCATCTGGTCCAATTTTATTGTATAATCTGATATCTCCACGTTTTGAACCAACTGCCAAATAACCGTTTTCTGTAGTAGATAATGTCAGAAATTGATTATTTTTCTTATACATTTTTTTAGCATCATTCGAAATAAATTTGGAATTTGATAATCTTGGATCAATTTGAAATATAGACTTTGATGAAATACCTGTTAACGTTTGCTCTGAGCTTAATTGAGAAAACTTTGAGTTGGGACCATATGATACAATTGGATACTGCTCATTAACTTCCCATTCCTCAACAATTTTTCCACGATTAAGATCCATTTTATATAATTTATTCTCACTATGCTGCTTATCCGAAATGATCATATTTTGATCTTGTTGGTGCAACATCATCTTCTCAGGTCTTATTGTATTTCCCTTTAAATCTTGAAGATTGGATATTGTTGTTTGGTAATTAAGTTCATCTCCGTTATTACTAAATACCCCTAACTTATCACCTCTCACAACATACGTCCTATTATTTGCATACCCTACAGACAAAACACTATTTTTATCTTGATTAACTTTCCAGTTTTTATACGAATCCTTATAATAATCCGCTTGATCCTCGTCAGTATCATTATCAGCATCATTATCATCATCACGTTGAGAATCTTCAATCTCTTTTTGTAAACCACCCAAAAAATCTGTCAATTCTCCATCTGACACTTCTTCTTCTTCTTCTTCCTCACTTTCTTCTAACTCCTGCTTAGACAATTCGTCATCAGATAAAGATAAATTATTAAACGAATCAAGAACATATTCGTGATCACTCTCATCAACAGTGGCCCATCTTGATTTATTTAAAGTCTCCCACATGGCTCTTGTGAACCATTCCTGGAAACTTCTGAACTCCAAAGATTTGGAAAATTTTAATAGAAAAGAAATTGCTAAGGTTTCCTCGTCCCTGAAAATAAAGGAATTAAATATAAAATAAAAATAGTTGAAATTAAAATTTGGACTCATAGTGTCTGTTATTGGTGCACTAAGAAATATATTATCTTTAGGACTTCTTATGTCAATAACAAAATTATAGTCCTTCACTTCCACAATCCTCAATTGTAAATCACCACTTGAGGTGAGCAATTTGAATGTACCCGATAACTGTTCAAAATAATTAACTTCAAAATTTGTACTTTTGTACCGTACCTTTCCAATAGGTTCTTTATACTCTAATAATACTTCGCTGATAGGGTCCAAACCCAGTTCTGCGTCATAAAACTCATCTTCAGAAGATTCATAAGATTGATAATCATAAATATTTGCATTTTCGACATCACTTTGATTTCCAGCACCAAACTGAAGTTGTGATTTAAGATCATCGAAAGTCAATAATTCAGTTTTAGGGTTGTATTTAAACTCACTCAATTGATCCATACTATTAATTCCTAGAGCACTTTTCTGATACCTCTGTTCATATAAGCACTTGTATAAAAAAAGCATAAAGGAGTCAACCTCATTCATCTTTACATCTTCGTCTATCACAAATTCAAATTTGTCTCCTAAATCACCATTTAAGTCTTTCCAGCAAAGTGCCCTAGAACCATCTTCTTTATCAAGCATGTGGACTTTTAGTTCGACTGTAATGTCAAATATCCATTCATCCTTACTTCCTGATCTTATGTTTCCATCGGTTATCGAAAGTAATCCATCGTCATCTTCAAAATCATCATCGTCATCAGAATCATTAAATCCATTAGTTCCCATATTATCTAATTCCCCCTCTTGATAGGCTCTCGTAATACATAATTGATAGTAAAACGGCGTCGTAGTTTGCCTAATTGATGCAAATGCATCGTTGTATAAACACTCAAGCGCCCCTTTAGGTGAGTTTGGTGATCTTGTCAAAAACAACTTCCCTGACGGAATCACTGCTACTTCATCCGTAGGCGAATTTCCAATGAACTTCTTAATAAAGTTCATCTATAGTTATTAACAATATTGGACTATCAGGATTATTTTTTTTACAGTTAACATATATTTGAGCTTGTAGATTGATAATTTTGCACGTGATCCCATCCCAATTATTGATCGTATGCAATTTTCATGCTAGATAGTAATTCTAAAAGAAAGATAACATAATAGTGGAGAGTTGTCATAGATGCTACTGTTATTTAATAACTCCATTAGAGCTAAACAAAGTATTATTGGGGTTTATCAGAGATCATGCTTTTCCACAAAAAAATTGTCAGAGGAAATCTTTAAAAATAAGATTAAAGATCGAGAAATGATGGAAGAGAAACAGAAGCCTGAATGGCAGAAACGTAATGATTCGATAGCTAAGCGATATGGACAGTGGAACCCTACTCGAAAATTGTCAAGACAACAGATATCTGACCTTAAAAGCTTGAAAGAGCAGGTTCCTCATCTAAAGACTATCGACTTAGCTAACCACTTCAAGGTATCACCAGAAGCGGTTAGGAGGATATTGAAGTCCAAATGGGTACCTAATGATGAAGAGGAAATAATAATGAAGAGAAGAGGTGAGAATAGAAAGCTTCAAGCAGAAGAGAGAAAGAAGAACTATGCTACCGAAATTAATACTGCAAGAAGTAGACTTAATTATGGAAAAAGTGTTAATTTGGGAGAAATTTCTTACTCAAGAAGTTCATCACCTAGTACAAAAACTACTACAAAAACTACTTGGACTAGTAATAAATCCAAAAATAATAATTCACTGCATAGACGAATTAGGCGACCATATGTTGAAAGTGTTGGAGACATTATAGATTAAAGCTTTCTAAATAGAGGGAGTCGAGAGCATTATCATTAAAATACGATATTTACGAACAAAATGTGAAATGAAAATATAAACTTGTACATAGACTCACTTGCATTACCAATTTCAAAAACCAAATCTAGAAAAACCAAATCTAGAAAGTAAGTAAATATCCTTGTAATAATCAGATCATTATATTAGGTTAAACATTACTATCATTTCCTTTTAAAACAAGCCGTTTGGTTCAGTTAATGTAGTTCATCTCTACCAACCTGATACTGCATATAAATATACCGAGGGAGAATGTAGATTATGGGGATTCGATATCAAGAAACAATTTACGTAGTTTTTAAGCTATCAGTATCGCTGGTTGATATAAATAAAATATAGAATGTCAGGAGTAAACTTATTAACAATTCCCGAGTCGGCATATGATCCTTCATACTTTTTGAGCCCTCAGAATAAGCGCAAGTCAAGGCTTTTCTTGTTTTTGGTGAGACTTTGTAATGGATCAGCTCTTGCTATAACTTTAGCATATATTTTAGGATTCCTCGCAATTAAGCCTTTATTGGAATTGAATAAATCTAGACAACTTGATCTTCTCGAAAAGTTGAGAGGAAGATTGAGAGACTGTTACTTAAATTTAATTGGAAGAGTGAGTCAGATACCTATAGTGACATGTCAAAGAAAGAATGGCTCCAATAAATACTTTGCAGACGCCATTTGCCAAACTCCTAATTCGTATATGAGAAAGTCCGAAGAAGAAATAGAGGAGGAACGAATCAGGAACGATAAGTTCTACCATGGTCAGATACTCAGTAAACTTGAAACATTAAAAGAATCAATAAACAAATGCACATCATATCTGATCTCTGAAATGCCACATTATGAATTAGCCTCGCATGTTATTAAAGATTTGCATAACAAAAGTGATTTAGAATATTACGATGTTAATGAGTTATTGAGTACCACCTCACTGGAAACGAATAAGAGTGTAAATCATGTTAATGAACTAAAGCGTGAAATAAGAGGTATTAAAGGATTATTTATGAGCGGTCAAATTTAACTTTCAATAGTTTGATACTATAACTAATATAACTACTTAACTTAGATTACATTTAATTTAAGAAAATGTGCTTTAGAAACCAATTGTACTATTTTCATTAAGCTTCAATATAAAGCTTGTATTTACAGAAACAAATCCAAATGGATATACGCTATATAGGGTAGATGTATTATAATCATACAATTTATATAACAATTTTGTGTAATTATCAGAAAAGTACTAATCAACCGCAAAGATTATATTATTAGCATTTGAGTAAATCCAGTAAGATGCCCCGCCGTGCCACTAGTGAGCTCGAAGATGAAGATGTGTACTCAGAAGCTGATACATCTGTTACATATGCAAAAAAGAACAAGAGAAAAGTGAAGTCAAAATATAATGGAGATTCTGATGTAACCTCAGAGAGTGATAATGAAGGCGTAGAATTGGATGACGAAGAAGATGAAGAAGAAGACGAAGAAGAAGTAGAAGAAGAAGAATTGGATGAAGAATTGGACGAAGAAGAGGAAGAAGAGGAAGAAGAAGAGGAAATCCCAAGTGTGAGTGATGAAGAGGAGAACTATAAACTTGAAGATCCAGACGAGATAGATGAAAACTTAGAACTCGAAGAAGAGGAAGAAGATTACGAAGAACCAATACAAGCTCCAGTGAAGAAAACAGATTACTCTTCTAAATACAAATCAGATGCAAAAAAGGCATCTTCTGCTTCTAGTGCTAGAGAAAGAGAAACAAGAAAGCGCCAGTTATCATATTATGAAGAGGATGAAGGAGATGAAGAAGAGGATGAAGAAGGTGAGTCAGTTCAAGGTTCTGCACGGAAATCACGTAGGCTTCCTCAAGCAGAAGTTCAACCCCAAGAATTGGACACGGATTTGATCTTAACAGACGAAGAACAAGAATATAATCCTCGTGCAAATCCTGATTTATCAAAAATGACAGAAAGACAAAGAGCTCGTTACCTAGAGGATGAGGATAATAAAAAGGAATTTGTAGAATTAGACGAATCGATGATGAACCTCAAGAAGAATAAATCCAAGAAAAAGGAAACAGAAGAAGAAGCGACATTAAGGAAAGCTGAGAGTGCAAGAAGAAGACAGGATTACAAGATGAAACAATTAGAAGAAGAAAAAAGAGATACTGTTAACAAATTATTGAAGAGAAGAGCTAATAAGACTAGAGAAGTAAATCCTGTAGATGGTACGGTGGAATATCATAAGGTGGATTTAAAGGATCGTAGACCTGTGCAATCACACCCAGCACTTAACAGGTACATTTCAAATACTACCACATTAAATGGGAACTCTATTCTAGCCTTTAATTCTGCTTTAAATTAGTTGTAATAATTAGTTAGCTTAAATATTTCAAAATCTAAAAAAAAAAATATTACTGTCCGCGGGGCTGCCTAACCCCTCGACAATCGATTTTTCCCTAGGGTTTACGCTTTTTCATAATAATCACTGTTGTAAAACAGCATCAAATAATACTAGTATCCACTATATTTAGATCTCATTCACATAGAAAGGATAGAAAGCAATCTTTGCGAGCGAAAATTAATATTGTTTCATAGTTTAAATTGTGGAAGGTAGCAACTGCTGTTTCTACTAAGGAATTCAAACAATCTAACTATCATCGTACGGCCATTTTCAAAGTACGTTTTACAACCAGTATTAATTCAGTAGCAGAGAAATAAGAGGTCAGAATTTGCTAAGATGGATGGAAATATGAATGGTAATATGAATGGTAATATGAATGGTAATATGAATGGAAATATGAATATGATGAATATGAATGGCCTAAATAACAATCAACAAACTATGTCTATGATGCAAGGCCAGAACTTTGTGAATCCGTTATTTCCACAACAGGGACAACAACAGGGACAGCAACAAGCACAAGCACAGGGACAGGGACAAGCACAGCAAATTCCTCCTCAACAGATGTATAACCAGAATCAACCTATGCAATTTTCCAATAATCAACAAAACATTCAGATGACGCCTGGAATGAATCCGATGAACAATCAGGCGAATAGGCCAATGAATGGAGCTATGGGTGTTACAGCTCAACAACCAAATCCACAGCATATGATGATGCAACAGCAAATTCAGCCTCAGGGTCAACAACAGCAAATTCCACAACAAAGGCAACCTATACCTCAACAAAGGCAACAAGTTAGACCAGGTTTACAAAGAGCAACTAGTGTACAACAGCTTGGAACTCCTCCAGTGCAAATGTCTGCAAGCAAAATCAATACTCCTTATAATCCCAATGCAGTAATAACTGCACCTAATTCTGCACCATTACCTATTAGAACTCCATCAGCAGGAAACTCCCAAGGCCATACCCCTCAAATGAATTCTCAACCACCACCACCAAATCAATTTGGATCTCAAATACAACAACCACAACAGGGACCTAGGAATGGAAGTATACCAAATAATGGGACTCCAATAATCCAACAACAACCTACACCTCAAAGTCAATCTCGTGGAATGCCACAACCAGGAAAACCTATGGCCATGCCAAATCAAATGAATGGACATGTACCTAAGGGTATGTTACCGAATGGCCAGGAAGCTTTTCCAAACGAGTTACAAGCTAGAATAAATAGAAGAAATATGGGAAATACTGGTATTATCAGAATCTTAGATTTGGTGGATCAAATATGCAATGAACCAATTAATAATTTGGTAAGTTTAGAATATTGGCAAAGGTTAATTCAGGCTTGTTTCATATCTATGGCGATTTTAAGATTAACAACAGCACAAAATAATCCATCAGTCGAGAGTATGTTTAATAAATATCACAACAAATCTTCAAATGATAACGAGCTGGCTGCAAGTTCTTTTGGAAATTTATCTTCATTATCAAAGCTAGAAGGTAATGTCCCCTCTCAGTTCGAATTGAATGCTTCCACAGCACCCATTTTTTTTACTACAGTTATTAAAAGTGGCGATTTACTGAAATTTTCCATATCCTTACCTGGATTAAAATTTCAAGTAATGAATAATGGATCAATTTTCATTATATCCGGGATAACTTTAAATTTTGTCTACAAGGATGGGTCTAGCTCTGTGGTTGAAGGGAACTGTAAAATTCTAATGAATAAGGAATCGAAAATTGAATGGATAGATTGCAGATTAAATAACTATCAACCATCAGTTGACTTATCAAGTCTCCAAATGCAATGGAAAAGATATAACGAAACAAATCAAGACAGTAACACTGATTTTTTTGATTTTATTTCGAGTTCATCTATGGCGTTAGAATTAGCCTCTAATTCTGGTATTAGCCAGCATGCCATGAGAGTGATGCAAGTTGGCGACGTTATGTCACTGCTTAAAACCCTAATGGGGTTTTCCTTGGTGAACAATATAAATTCCCCAACCAAGGCTCTAGAACTATTTATGACTGCAAACAACAACCAAAGACAACAACAAATACCCCAAAAGTCCAATGCTGAAGTTTCGTCGCCGTCCCCTCGTACAGTACATCAAGAGGAACCGAAACCTACACTTAAGAAAAGACAATCAAGTGTATCCATGGCCGCAAGCAGCCCCTATGGAATGGATCGGGCTAGTCCTTCTGGTAAAAGAAGGAAATAGAGAATGTATCTATTAGATTGCATCTATTAGATGCGTTACATGTAAAATAAACCCCAAAGTTTAATATTCGAGATTATATTAAATACTTTTAGTTCTACTATAAGATTGGCATAATATTTGGAATTTGTTTAGACTATATAATAATTAATATTGCCAGTATTGGCTTTCATTAATAGATTTGATTACTTAATCTCTATATGCAGTACGCGATTTAAAGAAATTTATCAAGAAAGTTATTGCAAATAGTTTTATATTTAACTGAAAGGTATCAGAATGTATGAGATAGTGATATGACAGGTGATCTAGAAAGTTCTGAGTTCTTTACTGCTAATGATAATTCACACGAGCTGATTAGTGATGGGGAAAAGACTGAAAATCGAAGATTATCAACAGAATCATTGACTATTCTTGAGGAACCCAAGTTTGATCAGTTCTTATTAAATCTGAGTCCAGTTAAGAATGAAAGTCAAAAAAGTGACTACGAAGAATCTTTGTTTACCAAACAACATGCAAGTGAAGACGAACACACTGAAATAAAGCAAAAGCTTAACGAAGAGAAGATTGTAGAGGATGTGAATAATGTATTCGATTATAGAAATGAGATACTAAGTCAATCATCTTCTAATATTTCTTATTCCCAAAGTGATCAAGTTTTGTCACAAACAGTGGATGAGGAATCAAATTATGAATTGTTGCGTGAGAGGTTACAGTTACCTCTTTCTGAAGCTATTAGACCAACAAATCTTCAGGAGTATATTGGCCAATCGCATTTAATGGGAGAAGAAGTGGGGTCTATAAAACAATTCTTCAGATTAGGCTATATTCCGTCAATGATTCTTCATGGGCCACCCGGAGTGGGAAAAACTACGATAGCATCAATTTTGGCAAAAGAAACAGGTTATGTTTTTATAGAGTTATCTGCTACGGAAGCCACTATTCCAGATATTAGGGATTTACTGAATCTAGTAAAGAAAGAAAATAAATCACGGGAATTTAGAGAAGAAGATTGTCTTAAAATTGTTGTGTTCATTGATGAAATACATCGGTTCAGTAAGATTCAACAGGATTACCTACTTCCGTTTGTAGAAGCTGGAGATTTTGTCTTTATAGGTGCAACCACATTCAACCCAAAATCACGAATCCGGAGAGCATTACTTTCTCGTTGTCAACTATATGAGTTAACCAACTTATCAACAGATGAAACTGAGCAAGTACTAAAGAGAGCTATTTTGTATGAAAATATTCGAAGAAGAATCTATCATGGTATGAAATTTTTGCAATATGATTCAAAATGTATCCAGCATATTATAAAGAGATGTTATGGTGATACAAGACAAGCAATAAATCTCGTTGAACTTATAAGCACTCATTTTATGTCTGAGGAGTACAAATATAATGTTAATGATAAACCGTACGAATTAGAATTTGATGACCTTGAAAGCACTATAAGAGTTCTAAGACTTAATGAATCTGGATTGCAAGATCAGAAAAATATTGAGCTATTCTTAGAACTATACAAGTATTTGCACAACCCAAAATACAATCTTAAGGATGAAGATTCTAGCAATAATTCTAAACCGATCGAAGAATTATGGCCGGTACAAAAGTACAAGAATAATGACCTTTTTAAAGAACATACAAATTATCAACCTGTAGCAATAGATCGTTCTACTGAAGGTCAATATATTGTAAAATTACGCTTAAAAGTGAAACAAAACCACGACTATTATCCTAGTTTTTTGGAATACTTCAAAACTAGAAGATTTGATGATGGCGATGACGACAAAGAAAGCAAATATCTTAAACAAATGCAATTTTCTGACGATGAAAACGAAGAAGAAGACATAGACATTTTTAATGAACAAAATAATGAAACATATGACTTGGAGAATATCTCTTCTGACGATTACAACGTTCTGGCTGCAATGTTTTGCATCTTAAAACTTATAAACCAAGGCGAATCATATATGTTCATTATAAAGCAATTGATTTTATTCGCTATTTTATATCTTGATACAGGCATGCTTGAACCAACGAAAACCCTTTCTTGTGCCAAATCAATAGAAAAGTCTGGAACAGATGTACTAGAAGTAATAACAAATTGTGTGGAACGATTAACCAAAAGTGAAAAAACTAAAATTACAGCTTACAATGATCCAATAAGACATTTAGAGCTCTTAAAGGAGTATTGGAGATACTGTGGATTCAACACAAAAAGTCTGAATGAAATAAAGTTCAAAATGCCTCTTTTTGAAGTGAAATATGTTCCAGAATCCGAATATGAAGCCATGCTATCTGAAGGCATGGCTAAACGAGAAAATAAAAAAGAATTCCCTAACATTGCTATTCAGAACATTGAAGAAGTTGATCTGAGTTATTTGGACGACTTGGAATTATCAGTATTACTGGGTTCTCTTTCTGATGAGGCGGAAAACTGTGATTAATAAAGAAGTGCGTCTCCGATTTGTGCACTAAATAATAGACGCCGTGTAGAAATACTCACTAAACTATAATGTTCAGTAAACTAAAAGAAGAAATGAGAGATATTGGCGGCTTCTTTTTGCCTAGCAGTTTAGTGAACTTAGATAAGCCGACTTATGGTTCTGGGGAGTTTATTGAACAATTATCTGAAAATTTTGGGACCAATGAACCTCCTCATAGAAATAAGATTAATATCCGTCTATTAATAAGCAATACATTCCAATTCCTAGTCGAAAGCTTTTCAGTGATCTTATTTTCGTTGTTGGATCTTTGGGTTAATTTCATGAAATACAATGTGCAATTATTATTTAGTCTTAGGAGTTTGGTATTAAAAGGAACGGAATTAATAATAATTTGCAACCTCTATATAATTGAAATGCTCATATTTATTGAAATTTTGACGATCAATATGATTTATATTGTTAAAAGAACCAGGACTGATCCTAAGAAGACTAATGTCATATTTGATTCTAACGGGTTCCTTAAGTTTTCAATGATTCATGATTTCTTTTGGGATGGGAGAAATCTTAGCTTCTCTAATGAACTGGATTCAGAAGTTAGCATTTCTACGGAATTAATGGATTTCCAGGGCGGAAATTCGGAAATTGCCAGTGAAGATATTGAGAAAGAAATTGCAATGAATTTAAGTTATTCTAAAGAAGGCTCTGAAGATACAATTTCCACAAAAGATGACAATATGAGTGAAGTGGAATGTCAAGATGTAGAGTCAGATCACACAATTAATAAGGGGAAATATCACTTTGGTTTTGGTCACAGAAGGTCAAAAAAGAAGGAAAAAGAGCCTTATGAAATGGATGCGTTTGAAATGTATATCACTGATAAACTAAATGAAATTCCAATACCTGGAAGTAGGATTCTGATAAAATCTAATATATTTAAGTAATATTTAATCCAATACATAATTTTTAATGAAATATTATTTCATCCATGAGAAATATAAACTTATACTGATCGTAGAGAGTTATGAAAGAAGATTTATGAAACTATGTTACAATTATTTTTTAATGCAAGAAAAAATATAAGTACATGAACTATGAGAAGTGTCTCCTGATATAGTGAAACAGATATTCTTAGTCTGTTCCATCTATTGGGCGTCTTCTGCTGGAGTCTCAGCAGCTATTTCCTTGGCTTCTTCAGTAGCTTCTGGGACCTCAGTATTGACAGCTTCGTGATCGTCATTATTTTCTTCTTCTTCACCACCATCTCCTAATGCAGCAAACATATTGGATTGAATAGATTCACTTCTCTTGGAATTTTCTCTTTGGAAACTAGAATCAGATGCATTGATTGGTTTGTTTGATTGAGATCTAGAAGGAACCGGAGTAAATGAATCTGTCTTAGTTTGGGTTCTTGGATCGTTTCTCTTTGATTGAGAGTTACTACCCCACGAAGATCCTGCTCTCGAAGAGTTAGATCTGGAATCAGCGGTTCTATTGTTTTTTCTTCTTCTTTCTGCTTGGGATTTCTCGTCTTCCAATCTCTTCATTTCAGCTTCGTTGTGAATTTCTTGAATTGTCTTTGGACCGGCCTCACTCTTATTGGAAACCCATTTAGCGGTTCTTAAATCCTGTAAGTCCATTAACATGAACCTTATTCTTGAAGATAACTTGCAGTTGTTCAAAATTGTTTGAATGTTGTCGAATACAATGTTCAATACAGTTCTATTTTTATCGGTAGTTTCTAACTTAGCACCAACGGTATTAACTAATTGAGCCAAGTTCTCTAAACTATCTTCAGAAGGATCTTCGGTGTTCTTGGATTGATCTCTCAAACATAATAAAATAACTTGATCGTTCAACATACCAAGGATGTATAAGTGACCAATGAATTTGACTAAACCTAAACCTCTTCTCTTGGCAGCTGCCATGATATAGTATTCATCAGACATCATTTCTGGTTCTAATGGAGTTCCATCTTCGTTAGTTGGTAACTTATCAGTCCAACCCTTTTCATACTCAGTTTGACAAGTGGTTAATAAAATTCTTCTGGCTAAATCACCACCAGTAGCTGGTTGACCAGTGCTCTTAAGAATAATGCTGACATCTTTAACTTCATCAGAAATGCTAGTACACATCTTTGCACAGAATTGAGCGTACATTGAAGACCAGTATGGTTCATCACAAGCCTTAGCAAAGGTTAATGAGATAATTTGTCTTACTGTCTTGGCATCGTCTTCCCATTTAGATTGAGAAGCAATCTTCAATATCTCCTCACTTATAGTATCAAACATTTCTAACGTTAACTTATTCAATAATGACTTTACCTTTCTTTCTATGTCTTCTTCTTCGAGGATTTCAGTTCCATCTGGAGCTAATCTAACCTCCTTCTTGGCGGCCTTAGATCTTGGAACCCATCTGTTAGCGGACTTCTCTAATGGCTTAACATCTTCCAATGGCTTGGCATCGGCTTCCTTGTCTCTGTTACCTCTCTTAGATTGGTTACCCTTTCTAGTAGATTTATCTCTAGAACTTCCACCACCTCTTCTCTTTGAGCCACTTCTGGAATTTTGTCTACCTTCATTGAATTGACCTCTATTACCTAATGGTCCGTTAAATCTTCCAGACATGGAGCCACCAAACTTACCACCTCTAGCAGATTGTGGACCAGACTTCTTAATATTGGCTACAATTCCTAAGCTTTCCAACTTGTTTTTCCATTCGGTACCAACATGATATTGAACAACATCACGGAATTGCATAAGGAATTGAGGATCGTATCTATACTTCTTGAAATCTAACTTTCTTGAAGAATCTACACCAACAAAAGGTTCTGGATAAGTAACACTATAAGGATCTTCAATCTCATCGACTATCTTCAATCTATCAAAGAATTGAGATAAATCAAACTTTGGTTCTTCTTCTTTTGGCTCTTCTTCTGGAGTCTCTTCATTATCTTCAGTCTTAGAAACAGCTTCATCAACTACTGGTTCAGAAGTTGTTTCGGTAGATTCAACTTCTTTAGATTCTTCAGACTTTGGTGCCTCAGATTTGGATTCTTCAGTAGTGACAGCTTCTTCGGCAGCTTTGTCTTCCACAGCCTTTTCTTCGGCAGCTTTGTCTTCTACTGCTTTGTCTTCAGCAGCCTTATCTTCTACAGCCTTATCTTCAGCAGCTTTAATTTCTACAGCCTTTTCTTCAGCAGCTTTTTCTTCAGCAGCCTTTTCTTCAGCAGCCTTAGTTTCAGCAGCCTTAGTTTCAGCGACCTTTTCTTCAGCAGCCTTAGTCTCAGCAGCCTTGATTGCAGCTACCTTAGCTTCAACAGCCTTAGCTTCAGCAGCCTTAGTCTCGGCAACTACTCTGGCTTCTTCAGCAAGTTTAGCATCTTCAGCAGCTTTAGATTCAGCAGCCTTGGCCACTTCAGCAGCCTTAGCTTCAGCAGCCTTTTTCTTTTCATCTTCCTTTTCTTGGGCAGCCTTAGCAGCTCTTTCTAAAATTTTTCTTTTAAATTCTTCAGCTACTGACAGTTTTGCAGGAGCAGCCGTAGCAGCCGGAGCTTCCTTTGGAGAAGATGCATATGTGGATTCTTTTGATGATGGTTTTTCTTCAACACTGGCACCAGATGCAAGTGGGGTGAAAGATTTTGCTGGCGAAACAGATGATGAAACCGGAGAATTAATTGGTGAATTAGTTGCATTGGAAGTTTTCTTCTTTTCTTCCAAGTCAATTTGTTTTCCTTCCTTGTCAGTTATCTTTATTTTGCCTCCTGTTGGAATGGCACCAAATGGTTGTGGGTAGCCTGGGATTGGGCTAATTCCTGCAACCATAGGAGCTGGGTAACCATAAGGACTAGGATAATAACCATATGAATACATGTTCGCAGGATATTGGTTGTAGTTGTTGTATTGGTTATTATGATGTCCCATTTTTGGGTTATTGTAATTCTTACGGTTATTGTAGTGTTGCCTGTTTGCATTATTGTTGTAGTTTTGTCTATTGTTGCCAGAGGCATTACCACTGTTGTTATAGTGCTTATTATACGACTTGTTACCGTTATAGTTATTGTAGTTTCCACTGCCAGAGTAATAATTATGGTTGTAACCTTGTTGTGGCATGTTGCCTGAAGTGTTAGCTTGATTTACTACTGGTGATTGTTGATCAGGAGTGTGATCATTGGTTTCAACTGCATTAGCCTCCTTTGTATCATGGGGGATGGTATTGTCCGACATTTTCCCTTTCAATTGTTCCTCTCTTGGCTGGATGTTTATCTAATTAAAAGATAAATAAGTTGATAGAGGAATAAGACGTCAGTTCAAAGATATTTTATGGGCGATTATTCGTATTTTTCAATATGAAGGTTCCCAATTACAAGTAAATATCCCGAGTGTCTTAAAAGTATTTAATACTCAATATGATTTTATAAAAATCTTTTAAAAGACAATAAGTAAATCACTAAATTTAATAAGCGATCGAACCAATTCAGGAAGGAGTAAAAAAATTTTTCTGAGATTTTTCACTACGAGTTTAGCGCTGATATTTACACGTACAGTGTATAATACAGACTGGAAAAAGGTGGCACCTTATATGGTAGAGAGCTGATTAGAGAGATAAATGTAGAAGGACAATTAAGAGTTGTGGAAAAATTATGTTGTAGGATATTTAGGGGATGCTATGATGTGATTAAGTGAGTGTAATCTATCGGAGATAACATTAGAATGATGTAATCTTATTTCCAACAGTGTGACCACCGGCCAAGTGTTTGTGTCGTTGCTCGGAGTATACTTTCATTAAGTAACACATTCATCGGATGTCTTTGCACGAGATCACTTTGTTTCTTGAAGTAAATCTTAAATAGAGATATGCTTAGTGATTGGTTGTGTGGAACAGATTTCATAGGACAAAATCTTGATGTATCACGGCTGCGAATTCTAATTGTTATTAGTGGAAAAAAGTATGTAAGGAGCAAATGTAACGACAATAATGGCTATAGCAATTAGATATCGTGAGTACAAAGCTAATGAGAGTTTGGTGACACAAGAGACATTGTAGTCATGTAGTATCCGAAAGGCGCATATAGCTGCGAAATGTCTTTTTCCTAACTATAATTTAGAAGAATAGTAGCTGTTTAATAAACTATTGAAATGTCAATTAGACTATATGAGTTATGATCAGAGAAATCAAATCTAATTGGTAGTTAGTGGGAATACTTAAATATGACATATGAATAGCATGGATAAGAAATGGCAGATTATCAATAGACATCGATTATACCATAACAGCAAATGTACGGTTCAGATTAATATTTAATTACCTCTTATAACAAATTGGTGAAGAAGCTGAATATATTTATTTATACACCACTCTCAAGAATGTTATTTTGATCCCTGATTTTTGAATTACCATACATTTTATTTGAACAACGTCATTTTAGGAATATCACCTTATATGTACACTAATATTAGGATTATTTCCGTTTAATGATTTTCTTATACAACTTTTATCGCTTCTTGGTAATAAATAACTTGTAAGAATAGCGAGTATTTATTAATGCTACAAGAAGATATGCCACAATTGACACCAGTACACAACCGTTGGATTATAATTTTGAAGTTTCCGTTCTTTGTTACTGTCATTGTAATATATTTCAAAACATAATTGTGGGAAAGAATTTCAAGAATTACCTTATTTACTGGACATTGGATATGGGTTATCTGGTAATACTCTGTGTTGGGCTCCACCATCGTCCGTAATAAATATTTCGCTGAAACTTGCTTCTGCATAGTGTCACACAGAGCTCTGAACTGTTAGCCAAGTAATCGGATCTAGCTGCTACATCTCCGGTTCAGAAAGAATGTACCACCTCAATACAAAATATTTGCATAAGCAACTTTGTAGGTTTAAAACTAAGCTTTCCTTACCATAAGAAATGATATACCAAATAAGTTCATTTAACATTGTTATTATAAAGATACCATATATCTTGTGAAATATTGACATTGGATCGTGTACATTAATCAGTCAAATAGCCTTTAACCTTTTATATACCAACAAAATATTAGAAACATTAATAACCTTGATCTGTACAATCAAATTACAGGTTGAGTTATTTTACTTATATAAACCAGTGCTAGAAGAATGTTAAATACAGCATTTCACGTTTAATACTTCTAAAAGTATCCACTGATATTCTAAACAGTACTATGAATCCACTTTCCACAATAAGCGTCTCTTAACTCTACTAACTAATATGATATCTTCATCATAAATATTTTGCAACAACATTCTTGCATACATGTATAAGTACTGTATACAATTGCCATTGCAGAGCTTGTCTAAAAGTACAATGAAATCAATGAAATTATCGAATTTATCTTTTAGAAACAGAAAATCGTTGTGTTCAACATATATTTGCCAATTTTGAAGCTATTGAACTCCCTAATAAACTTGAATTATATACCCATGATTCTATCGGAGTTAATATATCATCATAAATGTTCCAAATTAAATGCAGTGCGTGTACTAAAATATATTTTAGACATGCAAATAGAAAATATTAATTTATATCATATATATCTTATATAGGAACCAAATACTGGAATAGCAAATAATATATTCATATTATATCAGAGAACATAAATTTAATTGCAGTGGATGAAGAATTAGAAGAAAATTCTGGTGAGATATAAACCCAGTGGAATATGTTCCTACAACGGAACAAACTTAGTTAAGGAATATTATTAGGCGTTGGGTAGTGGGTCTTGTTATTTTCTTAGTAATAGTATTTTGTATTTCTGTTTATTCTTCAAGCCACCTGTGAAACCAATCGTAATCAAATCAATGCCTGATAAGTATTGCAAAGTTGTGAATTAGAGGAATTTGGTTAGGTTTTTAGAGGAAGGAAAACAAATTAAATGTACAGTTTAAATAACAGATTCCTATATAACTTATACTATAAAAAATAAACTTTACTAGTACTAAATTTATTCTGGAAATTTACTATAATTCAACTGCTAGTGAACCAATCTACTGTAGAGTATTTGCAACATTATATAGTTCTAGTTAAAGAAGTAAATTCCTAATATGCTTTTCTTATTATTTTATTCATGAATTAAAACTGCGTATATTCACCTGATAGAATACCTGTTCTATCTAACAATAAAAAGTGCCTGTTATTGTAAAAAAAAAAAACGAATGGAATTCCCTAACTCTATCAAATCAGAAGCCCTCATCTTTAGACTGTTTATCCCTTTTATGCAATTTGGTTTCTGTTGAATACACCGTTAAATATATACCTTTAAAATGACGTTAAATAAGGGTTGGTGTCCACTAATGAATGGAAAAATAAATAATCACTCTAGATTGTTCTTTCCTGTTGTTCTGTCTTTGAGGTGGATTTTTCAATAATAGTTTAGTATTATTAAACTCATCATGTAAATTTCAATAACCAAGATTATCTTCTAGATAATCTCTCCTTGAATATCCATTCTATGTCATTGAATCAGTTGCTTTATTAGACGAAGAGAGTATTATTTGCTTGAATGTCTCTTTTTCACCTCCTTTACTGTCATAACTTTACCATAATTAACAGCCATATCCACATTTCTCTCCCAGTTGTGTTTTATGTTCTATATTCTCGAATTGTTCCCCAAATAATAAATCCTATCACCAATAATACAAAGGAGTAGATGATAAAGTATTCCTTGAATGATTCAATTTCAAAACAGCTTATTAAAATGTCATTTGTAGCCATTTCATCGCTACTCTCACACAAAGCCTGATCAAGACCTATACAGAAATCCTTAGTACACTGTCCACACTTCTCTACTGTCTCAATAAGCGATTTTTCATTGCATGAACACCGACAGAATTTCTGGTAACCAGCCGCAAAATTGACCCAAAAAATTATACCAACAATAATTACACTATGAAGTCTCATTTTATCTCTTCAAATCTTCCAAACTACCAGTTTAAACCTATATAAATGATGATTTACTATGTTCATCACTATTCAACCTAACATGTAGACAGTGGAGACCAGTTATATGCAGTATGACCAAAGGTCGTGTAAAAATGATAAAAGTTGGAAGGCAAATTGATTCAATTACAACTGTTGATTATCAGTCATTTTAGACCAGGAAACATAACTGAATTTAATGACAGTAGCAACAATTAACAAGGTTAACACCCATGAAGGGGGTATTAAACCTTATTTCGAGCAACAAATCCAAGATTCTGAGATTCAGATCCAAAAAACTACTCAAAACTTAAGAAGATTAGAAGCACAACGTAATAAATTAAATAATAAAGTCAGACAATTGAAAGATGAATTGAGATTGTTACAAGAGCCAGGATCATATGTAGGAGAGGTGGTGAAGGTAATGGGATTGAACAAGGTTTTGGTGAAGATTCATCCAGAAGGAAAGTATATTGTTCGTGTGACTAAGGATATAGATATTAAGAAGTTGACGCCATCATTAAGAGTGTGTCTTAAAGCTGATTCCTACGACCTCCACAAGATTTTGCCGAACAAGGTTGATCCATTGGTTTCGTTAATGATGGTGGAAAAAGTGCCAGATTCTACATATGACATGATTGGTGGGTTAGACAAGCAAATTAAGGAAATTAAAGAAGTGATTGAATTGCCAGTGAAACACCCAGAGTTATTTGAAAGTTTGGGAATTGCTCAACCAAAGGGTGTGATTTTGTATGGTCCACCAGGTACTGGTAAGACGTTATTAGCAAGATCAGTGGCACATCACACCGATTGTAAGTTTATCAGAGTATCTGGATCAGAATTAGTGCAAAAATATATTGGAGAAGGTTCACGTATGGTTCGTGAATTGTTCGTAATGGCCAGAGAACATGCTCCATCGATTATTTTCATGGATGAAATTGATTCTATCGGTTCTTCGAGAGTGGAAGGATCTTCTGGAGGAGATTCGGAAGTCCAAAGAACTATGTTGGAGTTATTGAACCAGTTGGATGGGTTCGAGTCTTCAAAAGACATCAAGATCATCATGGCCACAAATAGATTGGATATTTTGGACCCGGCTCTTTTGAGACCAGGTAGAATTGACAGAAAAATCGAATTTCCTGCCCCAACAATCACAGCAAGAACAGATATCTTGAAGATCCACTCGAGATCCATGAACTTGACCAGAGGTATCAACTTGAGAAAGATTGCTGAGAAAATGAATGGCTGTTCTGGTGCTGATGTCAAAGGTGTCTGTACTGAAGCCGGTATGTATGCGTTGAGAGAAAGAAGAATACACGTAACCCAAGAAGACTTCGAGTTGGCCGTGGCCAAGGTTATGTCTAAGAACGATGAGGGTGCTGTCTCTTTAGCCAAATTATTTAAATAGAGCTGTATATCATCTAATTGCATTTATATTCATTGTAACCGATTAGTAGATCAGTAGCGCACTGCACTTTGCACCAGAATTTTTGTAGCGAGAAACGACACGAAGTCACTATATGTTTATGAGATAGCTAACTATAGTGAAATACAGTGAAATACAGTGAGTAATCCATGAAGTGTTGTTCGTTATTCTTACTTCCCATTGTTGCTTTACTGGTGGTAGCTTCTGGCTTAGATTCTAAGACGTTTTTGAGCCAGTTAAGTATCGCTAATTCGCTTCTTGTTCATGAGGGCCCCACTATAAATGTCTTGGAGCATTATCAAAAGATCACTCAGGAATTAGAACTGGAACATGAAGGTTCTGAAGTGGGTGATTTTAATAAGGCGATAACGGAGCAATTACCACAATTGTATTACAAGAAGGCATTAATTGAGATCAACTTGAATAAAGATACCTCTGCGATTGCTGATCTCAAGATGGCGTTGAAATACAACGGCTCCTTCGCTACGGCTAGACTGAAGCTTATATCGATGCTTCTTGAAAGAGCCGATTTTGATGATTTGGAACCGCTTTTAACCGCAAATGATCAAGAAATAACCGCTCAGGTGCATACATGCAAAGCAGGACTTAAAAGTGCCAAAAAACGCTTAGATGCAAAAGATTATAGTGGATGTATTACTGAACTAAATGATCACGTCCTTAATGTGTCCCCATTAAGTTTAAAAGGACTTGAACTCCACTCAGAGTGCTCAAAGGAAATGTATAAGAATCAAATAGAAATAGAGGGCTCAGAATCTGCCAATAAGCTCATTATAAACGACTTGTCGAAGTTGATCTCATTACAGCCAATAATGAACTTGAATTGGTACGGTGAAATTGCTGATCTTTTGCTCTTCACTGAGTGTCAATTTGACAAATCAAGATCATTCATAAAGAACTGCTTAAGAATTGATAACGACTTCAAAATATGTGGTGACAAGACGAAGTTCTACACTAAATTCCAGGACTTTTTCAAGATTTTTGAAGAGTACAGTATCACACTAGGCCACTATTATATCAAGTTTGAAGGTGGAAACACTAACATTAAGGAAGATTTAACAGAAAACTTCAATTACGCATACGTCCACCAATTCTTATTTGAAGAGCCAATAAAGGTGTCTAAGCTCGAGAAGAGAAAGCTCCCTGGAACAATAAAGAATAATTACGATTACTTAGTTCACAAGGCTGACGAATATATCAAAACAACTGGCTCTGGCTTACACTTGAGATCATTAAAGTTTGTTAAGGATTTAGACAAGCTTGCTTGTGAAAGCTCAATACAATTAAATAACCTTAAGCATGCTAAGAAGTACTGTTCGCTAGTCCCAGATGAACACGATTTTCTCCCTAAACTCATCCCAAAGATAGACCAATTAATAAAGGAAAATAGGTTCCAGGAAGCCAAGGCGATTTTGGACCATGTTAACCCTAATGTCAAGCACACGAAGCTTTTCATTGATAGACTGTCCAAAGTGGATGCTCACTTCCAGAGACAGGATCAAGAGCGCCAGAGAGAGTGGATGAACCAGAGACGTCGTCAACAACAACACCAGCATCAACAACAGCATCAGGCTCCATCTCCCAGAAAGCCTACGAAAGATTACTACAAGATACTCGATGTTTCGAGAGATGCGGACGAAAAGACCATCAAGAAGGCCTACAGAACCCAAACTCTCAAATACCATCCAGATAAGTACAAGGGTAATGATTTGACTCCTGATCAGATTGAAAATAAGATGCAAGATATCAACCAGGCATACGAGGTATTATCAGACAAGGAATTAAGAGAAAGATATGACCGTGGTGATGATCCTAATGACTCACAGCCTAGACCTCAGGCAAACCCATTCGGAGGTCAGAACTTCCAATTCAACTTTGGTCAATCTGGCTTTGGTGGTGGTGGTGGTGGTGGATTCGGTGGATTCGGTGGATTCGGTGGTGGCGGCAGTGGATTCAATTTCGGTGGGTTTGGTGGAGGAGCTCAGAAAGTGAAAATAAAGAAAAATAGAAAAACTAGACACTGAAATTTGTAGATAGAACCCAAGAGCCAAAGTGGATAGTTTTATATACCTAGTTTATAAGTATGTATATTGTACAGGATTATATTCATAGTAATAATAGATAAGAATGAGATAATGCCACGGCCGGATATTGCCATTTTTCGGAAGTTTCCTAACAGACAAACGGCTCCACAGATAACAAAAATAACAAAAAAAAAATAATTTAGACGTTATTTCTTTCCTAGCTAGTTACTATCAATTGTCTTAATAATGCAGATTAAGACCCTCTCGCTTGCTAGCTGTTTAGCTGTGATATCAGCTGTGAACGCACTTCCAGTCTCTTTTAACCAAAACCCATTCTCATTACTTTTTGGCCAAAACACCCACCAAAACGATGAAAATGACGTTATTTTCAAGTCCCCAATCCAACAACACAAGAATTGGGAAGATAGTCAAGATTTCTCCGAGAAAGCCTTCAAGGAATTACCGGAAATTGATACTGATGTCTTACAAGCATTGATAAATGAAGAAGGATTAAGAGATGGTGCTGAAAGCTTATACAATGCTTCGCAACACTCTCTCAAGAAGTATGGCCATCCTACCAGAGTAATTGGCTCTCCAGGACACTGGAAGACCATTGATTACATCTTGAAGGAAATTCGTAAGCTTGGTGGGTACTACTCGGTATCCACCCAAAAGTTTAAGGCCGTTGACGGAGAAGTTAAGTCGTTCTCATTATTAATTAACGGAACCCTGCCAAAGTCTACCGAAGCCTTAAGCTTAACTCCTCCAACTCCCCACAAGAAACCTGTTAATGGTAACTTGGTGTTAGTTGCCAATTATGGTTGTTCTCTTGAAGATTTCCCAGCTAACACTGCTGGAAGTATTGTATTAGTTCAAAGAGGTGAATGTGCCTTTGGAGCCAAGTCTATCAATGCTGGCTTATCTGGTGCTCTTGGTGCTATTATTTTCGATAAGGATCCATTGAGAGGTACTTTAGGTGAACCAACTGGAAAGGAAGTTCCAACTGTTTCTATCACTACTGCTGATGCTCAAGAATACATTGATACCTTGACTAAGGACCCAGAATCTGCTATTGAAGTCACCTTATATATTGATGGCTATGTTAAGAGAATTTCTGTTTTGAACGTTGTTGCTGAATCCAAATTTGGAGACCATGATAATGTCGTTTCGTTAGGTGCCCACTCTGATTCCGTCTCTGCTGGTCCTGGTATCAACGATGACGGTTCCGGAACTGTTTCCTTACTTCAAGTTGCAAAATACTTAGCCAATTTCCAAGTTAACAATGCTGTTAGATTTGCCTGGTGGGCTGCTGAAGAAGAAGGGTTATTAGGTTCTTATTATTACGCTAATCACTTAACTCCGGAAGAAAATTCGAAGATTAGATTATTTATGGATTACGACATGATGGCATCTCCTAATTACGAATACCAAATTTACGACGCTAACAACGTTGACCATCCAGACGGATCTGGTGACTTAAGAGATTTATACGTCGACTGGTATAAATCTCAAGGTCTTAACTACACTTTTGTTCCATTCGATGGAAGATCCGACTACGTTGGATTCATTGACAATGGCATCCCAGCCGGTGGTATTGCTACTGGTGCAGAAGGTGTCAAGACTCCTGAAGGTGTTGAGAAGTTTGGTGGTGTTGCTGGTGAATGGTTTGATCCTTGTTACCATCAACTTTGTGATGACTTATCTAACCCCGACTATGAAGCTTGGGTTGTCAATACCAAGTTAATTGCTCATACTGTTGCCACTTACGCTAAATCTTTTGAAGGTTTCCCAGAAAGAAAGGCCAACAATGCTACTGTCAATTCTATGGTAGATCAATTTGAATACCGTGGACCAACTTTAGTGCTCTAAGCCAGATGTAGAATTTTTCTGTCAATTTTAGACTAGATACTATATATATACTTAGAATTATTAATACAAGTTAAATTGGGACACATCTAGTTGCAACCACTCATGCAAGTATGGACTACTATAGTGGTTACTGATATTGGCCTCCCCATTTTTTGGTGTCCGAATTAGGGTTCAGAATAGATGGGTGCCCCACAATGTATGTAGGAGATATAGATGCTAAAATGTAATTAGCCACATCAAATTGCAAAACTTGAGGGGGATATGGTGCCCCCAACTTGAAATATTGGGGGATTTCGGAGGTAGGCCCGATCACGTGAGTGCTTACGGGAAGTCTTTATCAATTTTCCGTGGAGTATATATATAAGGAGAAAGTACAGCCATATAAATTTTCAGTATAAAGAAACCATTATCAAGCTTAGGAGATAAGATTTATTATTTTTGAAGACGGCTAATAAATATAATTAATTATCATGACTACCGCTAATTTACCAAAAGTTTTAAGATTAGGAGAAATTGCATTTGGTAACAAAAAATGGCAAGAAATCAAAAAAATTGCTGAGGTTATAGATTGTACTTCTACCAATAGAAAACAATTCTTTGAAGACTTAAAAACTAAATACAACAATGTATCTGTTATCACCAGAACATTCTATAGTGCTGAATTTACCGGCAGATTCGATGAAGAATTAGCTTCACACTTACCTTCAAGTGTTAAAGCTGTTTGTCACACTGGTGCTGGTT
Organism: Schwanniomyces polymorphus var. africanus; assembly: GCA_030563145.1. NCBI lineage: Eukaryota > Fungi > Ascomycota > Pichiomycetes > Serinales > Debaryomycetaceae > Schwanniomyces > Schwanniomyces polymorphus. The sequence goes on from JAKUBG010000012.1 coordinate 153,868, forward strand.
ACGACCAGATTGATGTCGAACCTTTTACTAAGAGAGGTATTCAAGTTTCTAACGTTACTACCCCGGTAGAAGCACCTACTGCTGATACTGCTATATTCTTGGTATTATCTGCTTTAAGAAACTTTCAAATTGGACATAATTTGGCTGTTGCTGGTAAGTGGCCAACTGACAAGTGTGGTGGTGCTAAGCTCGGTCACGACCCAGAAGGTAAGACCATCGGTATTCTTGGTATGGGTGGTATCGGTAGAGCCATTCGTGACAGATTAGTTCCATTCAACTTTAGCAAGATCGTTTATTATAACAGGACGCAATTGAAACCGGAATTGGAAGGATGCGCCGAATACGTTTCTTTCGATGATTTAATTTCTAAAAGTGATGTCATCTGTATTAGTGTTCCATTAAATACCCACACAAGACATCTTATCAACAATGAAACCATTTCCAAGATGAAGGATGGTGTTGTCATCATCAATACCGCCAGAGGTGCCGTTATCCACGAAGAACAATTATACGAACACTTGAAGTCCGGAAAGATAGGTGCTTTTGGTTCTGATGTGTTTGAGTTTGAACCAGAAGTATCTCCAGAATTATTAGCCTTGCCTAATTGCGTAAGTTTACCTCATATGGGAACCCATACATATGAAGCTGTTGCTAATATGGAAGAATTTGTTGCTGAAAATGTTGACAACTTCCTTAAGACTGGTAAGGTTAATACCATCGTACCTGAACAATACAATATGGAGATTAACCCTGTGCCATTAGTTTAAGTATATAATATAATCCTCAGAATCATGTAATAATATAATAGAAATTACACTTACAAATTATTTTGACTCATATTTACTGATATGTTCTAGTCCACTGAGCGATTACTCAGATACGGCTCAACTTTTGTCATCGCAAGGTGAGCTCCTTCCCCGAGATCTTTTTGCAATTAATATCCGTGGACGCTAACTGTGTGGTTCCTGCACATAAATAAGGAATTTTTATGATAAATATCTTATTAAATATGCTTTTGAAGTCGAAAATGTGTTATTTTAAAGTATTTTATATATAGAGATAGAATTAGCTATCAAACGGTGTAATTTCTGCTAAATTTGACCCAATTTTTGGGTAATTGGCACAGTATTAAGTAGTGTTCATCTTCAGTAAGTGAAAAAAAAAATTTCACCGGCTCGGACTAAACAATTTAAAAATGGTGATAGGAGAGTTGTTGAAAATTAACTTCTTTTCATAGTTCGTTACATGGATAGTTTTGAATTCTAATTGGTCTTCTAGTATATCCAGATTATCTATAATCATCCATTTTTCATAATTAATTACATTTAATTGATAATCTTTAATAAAGAGATTAAGTTGGTTACTCAGAATATTTTCCACTGATATTGATTAAAAAGATAGAGAATTTAATATTTTAAACATTCATCATCATTTGAAACTACCATATATCACAGATTCATCGATTTTATTTTTGCCAATATGACTGGAAACGATATTAAAGTTATAGCTTCGCCAGATGCCATAGAAATAGATTATGAAGCATTACCAGAAGATGCTTCTTTAGCTGCCCACTTATGTGCTGGTGCATTTGCTGGTATTATGGAACATAGTGTGATGTTTCCGATTGATTCCATTAAGACTAGAATGCAAATAGGAAATACTGCACAAGCAAGTGTGCTTTCTAAATCTGTTATCTCATCTATTTCTAAAATCAGTGCCAGCGAAGGTGGATATGCCTTATGGAGAGGTGTTTCATCTGTTGTCTTAGGAGCAGGTCCAGCACATGCTGTGTATTTCTCTGTATTCGAAGCAACTAAAACTATGCTTGTTAACAGATTAACTAATTCCCCACATTCTACAAAAATTGTTACTGACGAAAACCACCCATTGATTGCAAGTTGTGCCGGTATCACTGGTACTATTGCTTCAGATGCATTAATGACCCCATTTGATGTCATTAAACAAAGAATGCAAGCATCAAATACTACTTCAGGTACTTCTTCTGTCAAATTATTCAAGACTAGTGCAGATATTTATAAAAAAGAAGGTTTTTCGGCATTTTATATTTCTTATCCAACCACTCTTATGACAAGCATTCCATTTGCAGCCTTAAACTTTGGTTTTTACGAATATTCTTCTTCTTTGTTAAATCCAAATAATAGCTATAACCCATACTTGCATTGTGTTTCTGGTGGTATTGCTGGTGGTATTGCTTCTGCTTTAACCAATCCATTAGATTGTATCAAAACTGCATTACAAACTAGAGGTATTTCTAATAACCAAAGCTTGAGAGCTAGTACAGGTTTCGTTAGTGCTGCTAGTGCATTATTCAAGGAGAGTGGGATTAAGGCATTCACGAGAGGTTTAAAGCCTAGGATTATCTTCAATGTTCCAAGTACTGCTATTTCGTGGACTGCTTACGAAATGGCTAAGGAGATTATGTTAAATTAGAAATATTAAATGATGTATATTAGATGTTACTTATACTGATGACCTACTTGACCTGGTTTATTGTGTTCCTAATCATGCTTCTTCATTCTAATATCTAATAGATGGAAAGAAATGTGAAATTCTCTAAGCATGGGATTGATGAAAATCAATTTAAACAGAATTAGTTTCTGTATAGTTTTGGCTTGTAATCCAAATTTTAAATAGTGGACATGTATTTGATTACAGCTCAATTTGTATATAAATTCGTATAATAAATTCTTTCGTATTATGAAAAATTTAACGGTCACCAAATCCCCTGTATTTTGGTATAAATTCGACGTAGATTAAGTCAATGGGTTATTTTTGAATTGCCCTGAGTACCTCATTAACTTTGAATTGCTCTTAGAATGTCATTAGCTCTTGCAATATGAGCCAATTCTCTTGGCTGTCGACTAAGCTTCTGGGCCACAAAAGAAAACAAAACACAAGATCCCAAGAATCCCAATAAATTAAAAAAAGCCTTACGTGAATAAGATCTTTCTTCTTCCTCTGTTCTGAATGATACAAATATCCTTCTAATGCTTGCCACAATCATTAGTAACAAATTCTGAATCTTTTTTTATCAATGAGAAAAATAGTTTTCTGGAGTTGAACGTGCGACAGCCTTGAATAATCTCACTAAATAGCTCACTAAATAAATCAAGCAATCCTACAACAGGTATCATTCATATAAAAAAGATAACCTTACTCATAACGATGATCGGTATCGGGTGCTTAACAGAAGTTAAGTTCGCATATTGCACTCAATAGCCCTTTCGTACAACAAAGGACCAACCATCCGCAGTACCTCCCATGCAAAACTCTCGCGAGAATTGCTGATTTCTAATGGCACTGCCCAGCGTTTGCACGCCAAGGACGCTCTCAAGAGCATAAGCTATTAGGGAGAACAGAAGACTGCGCTCCCTAACGGGATGGGGAGAACCACCGAATTTCCCACCTACATATTTTTTGAAGATTAAACTTCCTTGTGAAAGCAGGTAAACGCGAAACGCTACGAGGAAAGTTGGAACCATTGTGCCAAACAGCACAGTTCTAACAAAAAAGCTGTGCGAAATATATACAAGCAATAGTGATGCTACTACCTATTTTTTTTAATGTTTTGTGTGAATAATAAGACAACCTTAAGTGCATACGATAGATATATTTTTCCCATATAGTCTATAATTTTCTTAACTAGGAGTAAATTTTTCTTCGTTAATTTATCGATAAGGATTGACTACAATTTAACTAGGATATAATACCTTAGACAAATCATCTATACCTTAGTCCTCATCTTGTTCTCAATTTGTTTGTTGTTAATTTCCTTAAAACAAACAAAAATAAAAAAATATCTTGTGGAGATGTTACACAAAACCAAAATAATCAATCCGTAACATCATCGTAAACATCCTTAATCCTTAATTATTAAAGCGTTTTGGCAATCAATCTAGATACATGAGCTACAACAACGACGAGATATACCAAAATAATCTCCCTGTTGGGAGCAATTCCCTAGCGGAACTGTTTGGTGATGTAAATGCTGCTCCAAGGGAGCTTTTTAGGGGTATTAACAATGTTGTGATGCTCTTCTACATTCCTCCTAGAGATCCTCAAAGAAAGAAATACAAAGACTTAATCACCCAACATGGCGGTATTATTACGGAGTCAGAACCTAGAGATAATAATAACATTATTTTAATAAGTAGTCAGCCAATTTCTTACAAAACAACTTACAAGCCTGAGTTTATTGATGACTGTATTGCATCAGGTACTTTGGTTGATCTTGATAATTATAAAGTTCTGCCTTTAAACTATCTTGAAAACAAGCCGAAAACTCATAATAGGTTCGATTCGGCAAAAGATCAATACATCTTAGAACAAGTCAGAAGAAATCCTAGAAAGAGAAATAGCCATGCGTTTTTTGACAATCTAGCAGAACATGAAGTGTTGAGAGCTCATTCAGGAAATTCCATACGAAGCAGATACAGAGTTCACTTAAGGGATAAGCTTGATTATGTCTACAAGACAAATTCTAATGATGAGTTGGTTACGGATGAAAATGGCAACTTAATCCGTGTGAGTGTCGAAGACTTTCCATTCACACTCAAAAACAGATTCACTGCAGAAGACGACTATTTATTGTGCAAAGAAATACTTCGATTTAATGTGGAAAGAAATGAAGATCCTAACTTTGATCCTTATGGCCAACTTTCAGTCCCAATATCATTCTTTGGTGACTTCGTAAGAAACAAAACAGCTAAGAGCCATACCATCAACTCCTGGAGAGATAGATATAGGAAGTATGTTTTTAAGCATGGTGTAAAGAGGTATATCGATTACTATGAATCGTGCTTGAAGGATAACGTTACCCCTAAAGCAATTACAAAACCAAATGACATAAGCTCAGAATTTAGAAATTTGATTGGATCTAGCTACAATCCAGAAGTGAGAAGGACAGCAAGTCATGAAAGTGGGGATAGTGCTTTAGATGAAGAAATTGGTGAAGTCAAAAGCTCAAATATAGACCATGCTCTCATTGATCAAGATGAACGCAGACGTCTTATACGAGAGCAAAAACAGCTTCAAATACAATCATCCCAGGTTGATGAAAATGAAGCTGCTATACTTGCCCAATCCACACAATCTCCTCAAACAAGTCTGCTACAACCAGAAGCAAATAGTTCAGAAATTGCTCAAGTAAGGATTGCTAATGGCCCTGTAACATCCATTGAAACATCAGAGACAATTGAAATCGCCCAAACTGCCCAAACTTATCAGCCTCAAATATCAGAAGATGCTTCCAAAAATAATGATACCATTGCAGAAAATGAAAGCTCTTCAAAGGAGCCCCAAGAAGATCTGCAGTCAGAGCAGTTTTTTGACACCAATGAGGGTATCCCGGATAGTCAAGAAGCAGATGAAAATGAGGTGATGATCAGATATGCTCCTGAGTCTGTTGAATTGCACGATATATTGAACACAAACCTTATGAGGTATGCTGATCCAAACGAATTGGTCGTCCAATTATTCCATGATATGAATTCGGGTGATTCGGTGCCAAACTTTTTTATCAAATTCAAAAGCTTGGGTTTTAACGATATTTTTACTGCCCATGCAATAATGTGCGCAAGTGGTGATGTAGCCAAGATAAAGACATTTATAGAAGTATTCTTGAAAAGATTATATGAGAGAAACGAGGCTCAAGAACTTCTGCCTGATAAGGTCTATGATTTATTGAGAGTAAATAATGTGAATGGAATCTGGAACGAAAAACATGATAGTTTGCTTGGCACGAAGCTGGAAAGAAAGCTTTTGAAGATTCATAGTGAAACTGAAATTGAGCTAAGAAAATCCTTCTTGCAAGAAGCAGTCTAAACATCCCATATTTTACTTGCCGATAATATTTGTAAACTTAGTGTTCTATTAGTGTGTATTATTTCTTTCTTTTAAAACTAGTCTAATGTAGTTTATTTATTTACTAGTCTTGTTATAGTATATTTTTTATAAATTTCCGTGAAGAAACCTAAACATGATTGTTTCGGATATAACATCAAAAACTGTAAGTCCATTTGCCTAAACATACATATTCCTTTTTTGAACAATATGGCATAATAATAACAATAACTAATTCAAAATATCCGACATTTTAGCGATTGTGCTTCTTTGTTAATGATCTGTTAAGTGTTCACAACATATTGCATAAAGGCGTATTTTGACAAGAATTTCAAATTTATTCCTAAATTCAGCGCATGAAATTCGGAGGTAAACAAGCTACAACGCAATCTACAAGGCATTCTTTCAATAGAAAAGCAAAATATTTCTTGAATTGGATATCAAACTAAAAAACATAATTTTTCAAGAAACTAAAACGAGAGAAGTAAAAAACATCAGACAAATGTAATCTAATTATTTAAGAATCCCCAGTATTGTTCACAGTTCAAAGAACCTGGTTGCTTCCACATGTCGTTGTAAGCTGTGAATAAAATGACATCATTACCACAAGAAGACTTAATGGCAGAAATGGCATCTTGTTGGTTAGATGTAGATGGGACAGCCTTACCGTTGGTGTCACCTTGGGATGGCCATCCGGTTTCAGTAATAAAAACGGACTTGTTGTCACCACAAGCAGTGTAGACTCTTTGAATTTGTTCTAAAACCCATGTACCAGCTTGTTGAGCAGTAACACCACCATCGAAATAAGCATGAGCGTTAACAGCAATGTAGTCAGAGTATTGACATAAACCTGGGTTGTTAATAACAGCGATAAAGGTATCAACTGAAACAACTGGACCATTGTAACCAGCAGCCTTTAAAGCAGATTTAGCAGTAGAAACGTAACTACCAATTTGAGAAACAGTGGCAGATCCATCGTTAACTAATTCGTTACCAACAGAAACAGTGTAAATGTCATCCCAAGAGTAATCAGAAGAAGAAGAAATAGCACTTGAAATAGCAGAAACACCACCTTGGATGTCATCAACATAGTAGATACCAACAAAAAGCTTTTGGTTGGCAGACTTAGCAGCCAAAACATTGGCAACTTGGTTACAGTCAACACCGTAGATTCTGATGATTTCGAAACCGGTTAATCCAGCAAAGTCAGATTGAACTTGGGAAGTAGATTTACAAGAACCATCAGAATTGTATGGGGAATAAGAGACACCCTTAGCACCACCATCGAAGGAACCGGAACCAGAAGATCCAGAGCTAGTAGAAGCAGTAGAAGTTTGGGAACCAGTGGTTTGAATGGAGGAGAAGGTTGTTGGGTGGCTGACACTTGGAACAACTTGAGCTGGCTCGGTTGGTTGGGAGTTGATAGAAGGTAAGTCAGTGTTTTTGGAGATGGTTAAAACATCAGCAGAAGAGCCTTCATTACTTCCACCAACGGTAAGAACGACAACATTGGTAGTGGTGACAGTTGCCATGTCTCTCTTTTCAACCTTGTGTTCGTGGTGTTGGTGTTGTTGCAATGGTTGGGCAATGGCAGCTCCTAACAAAGAAGCATTAACGAGTGTTTTGAATAACATGTTGATGTATAAAATATATGGTATTTACTAGGGATAGACCTGATAATGAATGACTGTAGAAAATACCTGGTTTTATTTTATCTATAAGGAGAGAAAAATATAAAAATTCCTGGATTTGCTTTGTTTATAAAATGGGCCATCAGAAGGATTTCATCTGAAGAAGTCGTCTCGGCGTTTTTGTGAAATGTTTTAAAGTTTGTAGCCCGTATTGTGAGGTGCGTCCGCATGTTTCGAAAAACCTTTCAAGGAGACGTTTATGTTTATACAAATGGGGAAAATAAATAAGAATATAGATTATCTGCGACATATGTGAAACTATTTACATTAGCGAGGGATTTACTGAGAAACACCCACAATGTCGTGGATGCTTTAGGAGAAATTAAAGTCCTATTGCGGTATACTAGTACTGAATATGACAGTACTAAGAAAATCTATGTGATTACTAACGAGTAGTGTGTTTCAGCAGGGATGATGTCTCAGACATTGCGTTGTTGTATAGGAGATCAACATCTAATAAGGAGGGAAGTGCGTGAGATGTAGGTATGTATTACGTAGGAGAGTAAAGTGAAACACCTGGCAAGAATTGATTGGTGCTATGAGCCATTCTAAGGTAAAAGAATTTTTGTGTGGGGATTATGAGCAAGTGGGATGATTTATGAGGTAGCCGATTGATTCTCAAAGACATCGAGAAATCGGCTCACTTAAAACATGGCTTTTGCTCTTGAAGTTGTCGCGAAACACGCTTTTTGAAGAATGTCGCGAATATAATGATGTAACTAGAAGGATATAACTATGATTATACTGCCTAATATGGTTATATGGATAGAAGATGGTAATTCCATTATGCAGCAACAGTAATACCAGGTAGACTGGTAGGAAAATTGAGCTTAGCGAGGGCATTGTCTATACGACATTACTGTGACAATTTAACCCTTTGGTCTAGATCTCACATTTAGTGCCAATAAAAATTGAACGTCCGGTACATGCCGTAGTTACATCATACCCTGTATAAGAATGTCTCGTAAACCAATCATGTTTCATCTTCTTTATAAACAGATCAATTATACTGCCAAAAGGAGGAATAAAAATGTTAAAAAGATGTGTTACTACATTATATACTTTAGCTTGAGCCATCGGTAATCTTTGAATAGGATCTATATACTTATTGAATACCTTGATTAAACAGCATCCATAACATTCCTAAGTGCTATGGTTATCTGAAATAGGTAGGAAGAGATAAAATTTGGCAATTTTCATCTACGTACCTCCTGAATTCTGTTGACATGGCAAACCAAGTGGTGTAATAATATACTTTTTGTGTTCTAATTATTTTAATGTTGAAACTGTTGTAGAGTAAAATGAATGGGAACCGATATACAGTACTTAAAAATGAGTATTGTTTTTGCAAATCGAAAATATGCAATGTGTCTTTAAAAAACGCAAGTAATATATTTTGCAATGGTCTGGATTTATAGTTTTGCAATATAAGGAAATCTAATTGTAGTATTTTTGAAGACTTAGAACTAGCCTTAAGTCCTTTATTTGATGTAATTGGTAAACTAATTCTACTAATTGATATCCTCGTAGCATAAGCTTTAATATTTCTTGATAAAAAATATGTGAAATATGAATTTTTTTGAAAAATTTTGATTTTAGCATACGAATTGGTGAAAAATATAAAAAATTGGTATATTACATTAATATTTGCTAACAATAAAAGTGCTTAATATGAGCCATATATTCTTCAAGATAAAGATTAGTTACGTAGGATAAATCCGGTAGAAAACAAATATTTCCCTATGTTACCTAATTTTAAAAATTACAGCATAGATGTATCATAGAATACCTAAGCATTGGTGAGATTATCGGAAACAATATTTTCTGTTTTAGATAACCACACTAATGATGAGGTAAAGTCAAATTAGATCTAATATTTTTACTTCCAAGAATTTTCTTACAAATCCTTTATTTAACTATTTAGTACTTCAGTTCATTTTGTATGATAAATAGTTGATAAAAATTAATTACAGTAAGCAAAGTTATGTGGGATTCATAGTATTTATTCAAAACAAACCACAGAGAAATTTGATATACTCATCAGCAAACAAATAGCTCTGATTATCAAACAGTACTAACATTATTTATAGAATTGCTCATTGACATAGGATATGCCATTCTCTTAGTTTATGCTTATAGCTCCTTAATTAATGTCTTTTCCTTCTACTAAATTCAAGAGATCTTTCCATATTAGACATTAAAATTGGATATTACTATTTAGTTTGAATACCACGTGACTTGACCTGTCACAAAATAAATAATGTGACCTGAAAGTTAGACAAGTATTGTAAAATCATTGCTTTATATTGAATGGTATTTAAATCTACGTATTAGACTCAATTAAATATTAAATTGATATTAAAGTATACAACTTGAAATATCATTTAAATTGAAGAAGATCTCCAATTGAAAATTTGCTTTTTATTAATTACCGCTGAAATCAAAGAATAAAGGGTTAGATCATATATAATAATAATAATTAACATCAACTAAATTACCACGTCGAATTTATCATCAATTTCAATTGATAAAGTTTATAGAAACATTTCAAGAAATGATTACTGATCCAATTGCTGATGACAAAGAAAACATTTCCATGGAAATAGATACTGAAAAAAGTAAACAAGAATTTGGCAACCTTAACGAGGATTATGATATAGAGGTTGTTGAAGATGAAGAAGATGAAGAAGAAGAAGAAGACGATGACGAAGAATCAGATGAAGAAATCAGAGAGATAAAACCACCAAAGCCAGCTCAAACGTCGCCACCAGCAAATGACTTTGAAGGGTTAGCAAAGAAATTAATGAAGCCAATTCCTGATTATCCAGTTAAAGATACCACTCATTATGTCTGGGAGATTGAGAACTGGTCAGGTCTTAAGGAAGATAAGATTAGGTCCCCCAAATTCAAATGTGGCGACTATGAATGGAACATTTTACTTTTTCCTAAAGGAAATAATAATAATTATGTCTCTGTATACATGGAACCTCATCCAATCCCTAATGAGGATGGAGTAATTGATGATGATTGGTATGTATATGCTCAATTTGCATTGGATTTATGGAATCCAAACCACCCTGATTGCCATTTACCTAGTGGTTCAAGCCACAGGTTTTCCAAAGCTGATGCTGATTGGGGATTCCTGTCATTAATTGATTCTAAGCAATTAGCTCTGCCAAATTTTGGATTGAATCAAAAGCACCCAATATTAGAAAATAATAAACTAAACATTACTGGTTATGTCACCGTTATTGATGATTCAGAAACTGGTGTGCTAGGACACTCATTTATAGACTATGATTCAAAGAAGCATACTGGGTATGTTGGTCTTAGTAATCAGGGTGCCACATGTTATTTAAACTCACTTTTACAAAGTTACTTCACAACGAAAGCATTTAGGAAGTTAGTCTACCAAATTCCAACGGAAAATGATGTCACAGGTAAATCTGTACCACTAAGTCTTCAAAGAATCTTTTATAACTTAAGTGCATCAAAAGATGCCATTGGAACTTTGGAGTTAACTAAATCTTTTGGTTGGGATTCTTCAGATGCATTTACACAACACGACGTTCAAGAGTTGAATAGAATTTTAATGGATAAACTTGAAACGGCCATGAAAGGTACAAAAATTGAAAATTCATTAAACGATATTTTTGTAGGAAAAATGAAGTCCTATATTAAATGTCTTAATGTTCCTTATGAAAGTTCAAGAGTCGAAGATTTCTGGGATATTCAATTAAACGTACGGGGCTTTAAGAATTTACAAGAGTCGTTTCAGAATTATATCGAAATTGAACTTCTTGATGGAGAAAACAAATATCAAGCAGGTGATAACTATGGTTATCAGGATGCTAAAAAAGGTGTTGTCTTCGAGTCTTTCCCCCCAGTTTTGCATTTGCAATTAAAGAGATTTGAATATGATTTTATGGTGGATGATTTGGTAAAGATTGATGATTTTTACGAGTTTCCAGATGAGATAGATTTGAAACCTTATTTAGATGAGGATCTAGACGAGAATGTTAAGAATGAAAATTGGAATTATAAATTACATGGGGTATTGGTCCACCAAGGAAGTATCTCAAATGGTCACTATTATGCCATGATCAAGCCAAATTCAAATGACAAAACTTGGTTAAGATTTGATGATGATAAAGTGTGGAAAGTCACACCATATGAAGTTTTCCAAGCCAATTATGGTGCAAATGAACTCTCCAACGAAGAGTTGTCTAGGTTAAGCAGAGCTGAACAACAGGAAAACCTTATTAGAAGAGTAACTTCGGCATATATGCTTGTCTATTATAGAGAATCAGAATTAGACAATATTTTACCAGTTGATGACAAGGTCATTGATTCAGCAATTCCAAGTCATATTCCTAATCAATTACAATTTGAAATTGAAGAAAAAGAAAGGCTCGAAAGGTTGAAACAAGAGGCCCTTTATTATACCAATGTAAAATTTATTACTGCTAATTCATTCTGCAGTTTTAATGGGTTTGACTTATATCCAGATCCTACCATGCCGAAGCTTTACGATGAACTGCTAATAAATCCATCAGCTAAGCCTATTTCTTTAAAATTGAAGAAAGATGATAAATTTTCAGTCTTGTACAAGGCTATTGGAAAGGAACTTGGCTATGCTGAAGCTGAAGATGAATTTGATCCTAAAACTTCTCCTTTCAAATTAGTCACAACTAATCACAGGAATAATCATACAAATAGAGCTGACAGTATACTTTCCAACGAAGTAATGGACCTAACTATTAATGCGGTTTATTCTAGTTTCTTTAATCGTAAATATGATGAAATGGTATTTTACGTGGACGAGACAAAGAAAGACCTTCATAATGTGAATACTAAGCTAAATTCAAGTGAATGTTCTCCTAAGGATTTTAAATTTGAATCCATAAAGAACAAATTAGATGAAGTTAATTCTATCGAGCTCTTGTCAACTGATTATGACTTTAATACGTCAGGACAAATTCTAATTTTTTTAAAATATTTTGATCCAATAAGTCAAGAAGCCAGGGGCCTTACACATGTAAGGTTGTCAAAAGATGCCTTGGTTGATTCTTTGGTAAAACCTATCAATAATTTCTTAGGCTTCAATACTGAAACAAGTTTAACGTTTTTTGAAGAATTATCCCACTCTAAGATAGAAAAGTTGGATTCGAGCCTTAGTTTTGAGAAAAATGAATTGAATAATGGAGATATTTTGACCGTTGAGCTATCCAACATTGATGAATTTACAAATGATAAAAGATTTAAGAATGCTCAGGATTACTATAATTTCTTATTAACAAAACTCCATATTCTTATAAAACCTTTCAAGGGGGAGGCTGATGAAGAAGATTCGGATTTTGTTGCAGACGAGAATGATTCGGATGCAAAGAGTGTTCCGTCGAAGGGTCTAAAGAAAACTTTAGATATGTGGATATCTACTTCATACAATTATGAGGATTTGGCGAAGGTAATTGGCCAAGAACTTGACACCAATTTGGACCCTTCATATCTAAGATTATTCATTGTGAATGGACAAGGACAAAAATATCCCTTGAAATCCTCTCATCATCTTTCACAGTTTTTTTCCAAAACAGTTTCTGCAAGCCAAATTACTACATTTGAATATGAAATATTGAATATTAAATTAAGAGATTATGAGAACTTGAAGGAGATAAAGGTTTACTGGCTTAATACCTTATTAAATTACCAACTTTTTGAATTGTTAGTGCCAAGAAATGGTAATGTTAAAGATTTAATCGAAAAATTATTGCATAAAGTTGAAATACCAAGAAATCAACTAAAGCATTTATTAGTTTGGTCTGGATTGAACCATAAATATTATGATTTGGTCAAATTTGATAGACCAATTGAATCGATTAATAATAATTTGGAATTGTACGTTGGTATTTTCCCCGCTGAAGTCGAAATATTGGTTAGCCATGATATGATAAAAAGATATTTGGATGAACCAATTAGTACTGAAGAATTCACAGATCCTATTCTAAAGGATGAATATTTAAAGGCGCAACAGATGAAGGAAGATTTAAATTTAATTCCTGCTTTCCATTTTTATAAATCAAGCAATTACCATCATGGAATACCTTTTATTTTACCAGTATTTCCAAATGAGGACTTTAACGTTACAAAGGAAAGATTGAAACACAAATTAGGTTTGGGTTCTCTGGCGTTTGAAAAGATTAAAATTGCATTAGCCGATAGTAATGACAAAGGCCATTATATTGATAATGAAAATAAGAAAATAGTCCTCTATGATGAATTGAACAAGTCTCAAGTTCAATACTCATTAGCTTTAGATCATCCAGATAGATCTCCCCGTCGTCAAAATCAGTTTGAAAGAGGTATTTCTATCAAGTGAATTTCATATCTCACAAAAAATATGTATTTGTCTGCCCGTTATATAAAATATATAGACGTTTAATCGCTTCTTTTTTTAAAGAATACTACTAGATGTTAATTTTTTATATTCTTTCTCTCGAATATCCGTAGAACTTAATTTCCCTTTCCAACTATTTTCTTCGTTGGAATCATTATCCCCGACTACTTTTATTTCAACTATAGTCAACTCACTAAATCCTCTTTCACGCCTATAGTTATTAACAAATGTCGCTCCTTTAGTGGATTCTTCACTAACTACTAATGTATCTATACCAGGAATAAATCCGGTAGGGCCACATACGTCGTTTATCTCATATATCTCAAATCTAACTTTCTCCGGCAATAATAGCTTAATAAAGTGTATCACGGAATTGAGTCTTATCTCAAAGGAATCTAGAATTGAGGCAAATTTTTTATTTACAAGTAATTTGGAACCTGTGATCCCTATAATCAATTTCTCCTTAGCTAGAAAAATAGCCATAGACAATAAAATCTTATGACCATCATGTAGGTGATCGAAAGTTCCTCCAAGCGCAACAACATTTTGAGATGAATAAGTAATATTGTTCTTTGATAATTTATATGATTGTACGTCAAGTAGTTGGATATCACTTTGTAATTCAATAACTTTCCTTCCTGGTGAAAAAAGTTCTTCATTTTCTAGTTTGAAGACTTCTGAATTTGGATCTATAAGACATGCAAAATTCCGAACATTAAAAAATATATTTATGTCAAATGTATAATCAAATCCAACCTTCTCAAGCTCTTTCCTTACAAATACGTAGTATCTAGATAATAAATGGTTCAATACTTCAGAGTCATTAATATATGAAACAAGAATAATATTGATCCCTTTTTCATCAGGTCGAAGAGAATAGATAACCTTCTCTAAAAAAGAGTCATATACTATGTTAATTGGATCACCTAATATCACTGTAGGGCACATTTCTAATTAGGAGGATTTATGGAGAAGTCTTTAACTAAGTTATAAATGATTTATTATATACAAGCTATATACAGGACGAAAAATGCTGATTAGTCTATGGCTCTATGAATGGATTTTGCAATTGATTCCAATTTATCCAAAGCATTCTCTTCATTTTTTAATCTAAATAAATTCTTTAAGGAATGATATAATTTCCTATCCTTCTCATCTAAATTATCATCTTCTTTCAATTTCTTATAAACAATTTCAATTGAGTTAAGTATATTAGGGTAGATTATCCCTTCTCTCGGATCAATCAACTCTTTGGGTCTATAAAATAAAATACCTGATTTTATTATTTTTTTGTGATGTGAAGTAATCTGTGTTTCGTCCATATCAATCCAGGTTGTTTTATAAAGTCTGTCGATTATTTTATTGTATGGTTCAACAAATTTATTAGGTAAAAGATATTTCAAATTGGCATTCATATTCCTTTCATTATATAATAAGGAATCCATAAACTTGCATAAATTAGACATTAAAGCACCCATCTGTTGATTATTTATGGATTTCTTAGGTGTATTATTTGGTATATTTTTTTCCTTTTTATCAATTCGTAATTTATTATAATTATGATCATTATAATAATGAATGTCTTTAATTAAACTCGAGAAGATGGCATCAAAAGTTTTGAATCTTGGTCTCAAAGTCCCTGAAATATTGATATTATTATCAATTAGTGCAGATACTATCTCAATAGATAAATTTGTGGATGTTTTACCACTTTGCTTAAGATTTTCATCAATTTTAAAAATAAAATTTTCAACCAACATTATGTCAACGATGTTTGAATCAAAATCTTTAGATTTAGATGTTACTTCTGACTTTGAGACATGGCCAATATATGTAGGGAACTCCTCATCTTTTAGAATTCCATCTAAAACATTTCCAATTTCTCCTATTCTATTGTTAAGATCAATTTTTATACCACCCCATTTATTTAACATAAACCATATGGCTAGGTAAGACTCTTCATATCTTCCTAGTTTCACTAATCCATCCATAGCTAACAGCAATAAAAATTTGTTGATACCTTCTTTTTTTTCCAAGTTAATACTCATTTTGATTGGTAACTTTTTACCATATTTTCCTTTAGAGTCTCTATATTGTTTATCTAATTGTATCAACTTCACATCAGAGTGCTTAGGCCTTGTAAAATCAACCAAAAATTTCTGCTTACCACTAAGGATAGCCCTATTTTTGTTTTTTGAAAAAGGAGATGGAGGAAATACAACTAAGGGATTAACGTCTTTTTTTTCAACTTCCTTCACAGTATTCTCTGGCAAAACATCATTAATATTAAATTCAAATTCTACTTCATGATCCTTGTAATATTCAATACTCTTTTTAATTCTCGAATCAGTATTGTGACTGACGAAAGGAGAAGGTCTAAGAATGGCTTTCTTATTTGCATCATTTTCAATAAAATTAAACATTTGGTCAATCTCAGGAGTCCAAAATCTTAAATACTTCAAACCTTGTTGGATATACTTATAATGGGAACCCTGATGACTACTAATAGATGTTCCACTAAAATTGTTTATGAAGCAGGAAATAAAAGTAGATGCAAATGTTTCATCAATATCAACGAGTGTCCTTCTCATATTTTTCTTATATTCAACCAAGAGATTTGGATTCATTTCCGATTCTTCCTTCGATGGTGGAACAGGTGGTGTTGCTGCATCGAATACCTTTCCCAAAATTATCTTACTTACGCTTACCAATTCTTGTTGAATCTCTAAAAGCTTCAATGTTTTAACGTCATTGGTCAAATTCCTGTCATTTTTTACTTGTTCACATTGATGACTGGAGAACTTTTTCAATCCATTTAATAAAATAGTAAATGTTTGTGTGTTAGGAATAGGTATGACCTCTTTAGAATTGGGATCAGGTACTAATCGATTGAAAAAAGACCACGAAAGTTCTTGGTTATTAAAATCCTTAACCAACACACTCAAACAAGAATTAAATTGTTCTATTGTGTACTTAGGCTTCTTTTCGTCGGATTCGTTAGCGATCCTATCAAATATATCTAAGCACTTCTGCGTCAAATCTGGTTTTACGTCTCCCCACTGCAATGATTTAGCAAGACCAGAAAATAATATAACATAGGTTTGTTCGTTAGGTGGAATGTTCCATTTCTTTCTAATATTGAAGTTCTTCAATCCTTCAGAGATATCACCCTTTTCAAGAAGCCACTGCAAAATTCCATTCATTGCCACAACACCATTTTTTGGACCAGCAATTCTTACTAATTGCTCAGCTCTGGTGGTTTCGTTATCTCTTTCCAACAATTTCAACGTATCCTTTGTAACCAAGAAGGGATCCTTTAGTTGTTCACTATTTGTGCCTAGTAATGTTAAAAGTAACTTTTTATCCAAAGATTTCTTTGTAATAGTCTTGAACTTTATTAAACTTTTAAATATACTCAAGGACTTATTAGAGTCGATTTTTAAATCAGAAGCTTTTAGCTTTTCAAGGCTTAATATACTGCCATCTTCATTATGAAAGATATGTGTATCATATTTAGCTTTTAACAACAATAGTACTTTTTGTAAGGAATAAGAACTCTTAGCTGCCTGATACAGTATAGTATTATTTCTTTTATTGAACTTTTTGGAGAGTTGCTCTGAGGTAAATTTAGACACTTGACCAGTCTGTAGAAAGTAATCTAACTTCGATTTAATATGCGATGACTTAGAGCCAGTTTCTGGTAGATTAGTTGTAGAAACACATCGGACAAGCCTTCTACGTAGATGATTACCCATCAAACAAGGCCTCAATTGTCCCACTATCATGTTAAACTATGAGCCTTCTTAAATCAAAAAAAAATTAAAAGATAGTTCTTCAATAATTTTTACCACACTTTTATCATACAAAAAAAATCACGACTACTTTATAATTTTCTCAGATAAAGAAGATTTCTTATTTACATGAATATACTATAAATAGACTATAAATGAGTGCAATAGATGCAAATATAGAATACCAGAATTTACTTAAGCTTAAAGAATCGGGGAAATCTATCCCTCCAGGGAAGCTTAATGCTTTGAAGGTTAAAATAATAGAGTCTTCAGACTCATCTAGTGAAGACTTTCAAAAGATTCAATGGGAAGAATTAAAGAAAGCTATTAATAGACAAATCAATGCTCTCAACAAGTCAAATATTAAAGAAGTAGTGATTGAATTGTTCAAGTTAAATATCGTACGAGGAAAAGGTCTTCTAATTAGGGCCATAATGAAAAGGCAACTTACAGACTCGATATTTATCCCTATCTACTCATCATTAATTGCAATTATCAATTCAAAAATTCCAGAAATTGGAGAATTATTATCCAAAAGATTAGTCTTACAGTTTAAAAAGAACTATTTAAGAAACAACAAAGAAATATGTTCATCAGCACTAGTTTTTTTGGGGCATTTAGTAAATCAAAGAGTGATCAGTGAAATTTTAATCCTACAAGTCTTACAGTTATTATTAGAAAATAATAGTAATTCTTCGGTTGATTTAGCTTGTACTTTATTGCTTGTAGTAGGTAAGTTTTTGACAGACTTTTCGAAACCAGCAGCTAACACCATTTTCAACAAACTAAGGGAAATATTACACGAGAATAAAGAATTAGATGATAAAGTTCGTTATAGAATTGAAAAGCTTTTTAACGAAAGGAAGGAAAAGTTTAAGCATCATCCTATACTAGAAGAAGAATTAGATTTGGTGGAGGAGGAGGACCAAGAAACACATGTAATTGAACTTAACGGAAGTTACCAATCTATGGATAGTTTGAATTTTTTCCACTTTGACAACGAATATGAAAAGAATGAAGCAGCTTATGACGAGATAAGAAAAGACATTTTAGGAAGTGACGACGAAGAGAGCGAAGAAGAGGATGATGATGATGCGAGTGAAGAAGACGAGGTACATAAAGAAGTAATGGAAATTAAGGATTTAACGGAGTCAAGGCTTCTTGATTATCAGAAAAAAGTCTACCTTACGGTTATGTCTAGTATGTCGTCAGATGAAGCGGTCCATAAGCTTGTAAAAATGAACATGAAGAAAAAACCAAATGAAAGATTCAAGGATAATGAAGTATTAGCAGATATGATTATCAAGTGCTGCTCTCAAGAAAAAACATACTCCAAATATTATGGTGTAATTGGTGAAAAGTTGTGCACCGTTCATCGCCTGTGGCAAGAGCATTTTGTAACACATTTTAAGAAATATTATGCTACTATCCATCAGTATGATACAAATCCACTTAGAAATATTGGGAAATTCTTTGGGCATTTGTTTGCAGCAGACAAGTTAGATTTAAGTAAAGCATGGGACGAAATTAAAATGACAGAAGAAGATACCAATCCAGCCATTAGAATATTCATAAAATTTGTTCTTCAAGAAATGGTTGAAGAACTTGGGATAAATGAAGTTAAAGCTAGGCTAATAGATGATGAATATGTAAAAGCAGGATTGAATGGAATGTTTCCTGTTCTAGATGTCACTTGGAATGATGCTGACCACATTAGGTTCTCAATCAATTTCTTTACAGCTATCGGATTAGGTATCCTAACCGAAGAGATGAGAGACGTTCTCAAATCAATCCCCCCTCCTTCGGATGAAGATCAAAGAGGAAGATCGCGATCCAGGAGCGTCTCTAGCCGTTCTGCCAGTTACTCAAGAAGTCGCTCTGGTAGTTACTCAAGAAGTAGATCCCGGAGCTACTCGAGAAGTCGATCCAGAAGCTACTCCAGATCCTTATCACCATCATAGAACTATTCCGCTGACCCAGACGAAACCAAGGAAATCCACGAAGCTGGAGTTAAGTCCCCAGCTTTGCCTAAAAGAAGAAAGTTTAATTAACCTGAGACAACATCACAAAAAGTCTTTTGTTCCGGTCCCGTGTTAGTATCTCCCTCACGCAAGGAAAATTTCTATTATGGGTGCGGGTGCAAAATATGTGTATGCGAGCGGTAACAACTTTCCATGCCATACATGCTTGATTCGTTTTATATGATTTAGTTTTGACAATAGCCAGAACGTTTGCTACTGTCCTATCACCGATTTCACGGAATTCTATATTCTCTGTCAGGTCAGTTCATTGCGAAAATCCAGTATTATGCACCTGCATATACTGCGACCAATAGGAATATCGTAGTTAGCAATAGGCTGAAGGATGGAAAATTTAATCTGAGGCTGCATACCGGGCACCACTATATAAGCTTAAAATTTTCTTTCCAATTTTGTTTCTTTTACTCATATCATAGAAATAAATTAAAATGCCAGCTCCATACGAAAAAGGTTCCGAAAAGAAGGGTGCTAACTTATTCAAGACTAGATGTTTACAATGTCACACCGTTGAACAAGGTGGTCCACACAAGGTTGGTCCAAACTTGCACGGACTTATCGGTAGAGTCTCTGGTCAAGCTGAAGGTTACTCTTACACTGATGCTAACAAGAAGAAGGGTGTTAAGTGGGAACCACAAACTTTATCCGACTACTTAGAAAACCCAAAGAAATACATTCCAGGTACCAAGATGGCTTTCGGTGGTTTAAAGAAGCCAAAGGACAGAAACGATTTAATTACCTACTTAGTCGAAGCTACCAAATAAGCGTAGTGTTTATAATTGCAATATTTATAGGTCACTGTTAGCGAGTCCGCCAGTGTGTGCTAGACTACAATTATTCCCCTTTGTATATACGAATTTATAAGATGATTTATTAATTTTTAATGTTTTGTAATTCTGTAAGCAAAATACTAGCTTGTAAATGGCTGAAATAATTGAAATATCGGAATTCGGACTCACACGTGACTCAATAGTAACGACTACTATTTTCATATTTTTCAGATCACCTACACCAATTCAGTGTGAAGCTAACAGTATACAGAATAAGACAATATGGATGCTATGATGAATAATATGAAGATGCAGGTGGAGGTAGATCCTACTGAAGATACAGAATGGAACGATATTTTGAGAGAAAAGGGTGTCATTCCTGAACGTCCACCTTCACCTACAGCAGAATTGGAAAGGGCACTTGATGAAGCTGTTAAGAAGCAACATGAAAATAGATTAGAAGGGTTGGACATAGATGATTTGGAGGAGTTAGAAGATGAAGAAGATGAGGAATTCCTCAACTCTTATAAATCAAAGAGAATGCAAGAGATAAAAAAGCTTAGTGAACGTAAGAAATTTGGTTCAGTGTTGCCTATTGCCAAAAACGAATACGAAGATGAAGTCACTAAGGCATCGAACGATTGCATAGTATTTGTGCATTTATCATTACAATCAAGCTTACAGAGTAGATTATTAGCGTCAATCATGATAGATTTGGCATACAAGTTTCCAGAAATTAAATTCTGTGATATTCCTGCCACAAGATGTATCGAGAATTATCCAGAACAAAATTGCCCTACATTAATGGTATACAATAAAGGAAATGTTATAAAGCAATTTATTACTCTTACACAATTAGGAGGAAATGCCACTCGTGCTAATGACTTAGAAAGAGTTTTGGTTGACGTGGAAGCAGTAAATGTTAATGATAAACGTTTACTTATAAATCAAGAAGATGAAGATATTTCAGAACAAAGAAAATTTAGATTTATGAAGAAATCTATCAGAGGAGGAAATGATGATGAAGATAGCGATGGAGATTTCTACGATTGAAGTTCAAAAATTCCTATTACCTGATCTATTACTTGCTAATCTAGGTCTTTTCATCATTATTGTAATTTTATGCATTATTCATATTTCGATTGAGTTTTAATTTCTCAATGGTGATAATGTCCATATTAAAAAATTGGCTACGATATAATAACTACCATATACTAATTGACAATGTCCACCAAATTTATAGATTGGGATCATTACAAAGAACCAAACGTATTAATTGATAGTAAGTAAAATTTAGTGAATAGAATATCCCAGCTTCATTTACTTACGTCTTTAATGAAAAGATGTTCAAGAGTGAGATGGAGGTATATAATTTATAAACTATATAGAGCAATCCCTCATAGCTTCATACGATCTGTCATATTTATGAGCACTAACCACATGAAATTTATTTTTAACGCGGCAATTGTAATGAAATTATTGGAAGCCTATAGAGATCTGATTTCGGAAGCTTGCTATTATTATAATTTCTTTATTTCTGTGATCCATATTAGCTATTGAATATTAGCTTCTATCTGGACTCATTATAAGGAATTGGTTGGTTAGTAAAATAATAGGGATTTGCATTTTATAAATATTAGCACGCCAATACAGATCATCTAAGTTGCATATACTGGATACTCAAGTTCCCTTGATCATTAATAGAGAAAGACATTTACTCGAGCTTTAGTAAGGTTCTATAAATTAGAATGTCTTCAAGAAAAACTGCTTCTGCATCAAAGACAGTTCCTGGTTTATCACCACTGGTGGATCATCATCAGCCAGTTCAACAGCATACGCCTCCCCCTGATACTTATTCCAACATAAAGCCGTGCAGTCATGTTAAGTCAGTTTTGGATACTAAGGCAAAGGACACTGTTTTTGTTACTTACAGACAAGCCGTTGAAATATCCCAGAGCGCTACTTCTGACAGAACGTATTCATTGAAGAAGGATGGTTCTATTATTTCTCAGAGTAAATTAATAGACTTGAAATCCAATTCTATAAAGTGCACATCGTGTTCTTTAGGTAACTTCTATCATAATTTCATATGCTTACAATGCCCACATGTTGGATGTTTTAACGATAAAAATCATGCATATTCTCATTATAAAAGTAATCAGCATTTGTTTGGCATTGATGCACATAATGGTTTACTCTATTGCTTTCTATGTGGCGATTACATTAACCATCCTGAGCTTGAAAAAATAAGATTGGAAGTTTTAACTGGAAAGAGTTCCCAAAAACAGAAGCTTTTATCAGATGAGGAAATCGCATTACATTATAATGACCCTACTAGCAAATCTATACATGGGCTCAAAGGTTTTGTCAATTTGGGCTCTACTTGTTTCATGAGCTGCATCTTACAAACACTTATGCATAATCCTATCGTAAAATATCAGATATTCAATAACGATTTCCATTATTTTAATTGCAAGAGTGTACTAGATTACGAAAATGGTGAAGTTGATGAATCCAATGCATGTATTACATGTAGTATTGATGACTTATTTAAAAATTTTTATACTTCAAACACGAAAGATGGTTTCGGTATGACAAATTTATTATTAACAGCATGGTACAAACAAAAGTCATTAGCTGGTTTTCAAGAACAAGATGCCCATGAATTTTGGCAATTCTTAATTAATGAATTTCATTCTGATTATGAGAGAATACAATCATTAGCTGGCGAAGATGTCCCAGAACCATGCGAATGCATATCGCATATGACTTTTTCGGGCGAGTTAGAAAGTTCAATAAAATGCTCTTCTTGTGAATCCAGAACAAGAACAGTTGATCCAATGGTTGACATTTCACTAGAAATCCCAAAATTAAAGAAAAAGGATATCGACTTATATGACTGCTTTAACAGATTTACCAAGGAAGAAAGTTTGGATCTGTTGTACGAATGTCAATATTGTGGGAACAAAGCAAAAGCCACCAAATCTTTGAAAATCAAGAAGTTTCCTGCTGTACTTTCACTTCAACTTAAAAGGTTTGAGCATAATATCTACAATGACACTGCTTCAAAGTTAGAAGATCCTGTGCATGTCCCATTATATTTAAATTTGACCAAGTTTAGCTCTGAGTCTGAATATAATGAAGCAGAAATCGAGGGGGATAAAATCTTTGAACTATTTGCCTTAGTTTATCACATTGGTTCAGTAAATACCGGTCACTACGTGGTTGTAATAAAAAACGATAATGGCCAATGGTTGAAATTTGATGACAGTGTAATTACTTTAGTTTCTCAGAAGGAAGTCTCTATGGCCAATGCCTATCTTCTCTTCTATATTACACATAAAATTTAGCATATTCAAATAATAAATAGTTTACTAATAATTCAATAATTATAACGTTAAGATATTAATTTAATAAATAATTATATTATACAATGAACTAAATAAAATCGTTAGATGTGATGTTTGCTTTATCACACATCTGTTTAAATGGCCCTTCAGAGTTAAACAAATCCCAAGGAATACCTTTTTCAACTATTTCTCCATTATCCATGACAATAATTCTATCATAGTTCAAAATAGTTTTTAATCTGTGAGCGATACAAAGAATAGTACATTGTCCAAATTCTGAAGCAATAGTATCTTGAATTCTTGAATCGGTTTCATAATCAACCAGTGATGTAGCTTCGTCTAAGATTAAAATCTTAGAATTTCTAACCAAAGCTCTGGCTAATGCAATTAATTGTCTTTCTCCTAAAGAGAAGTTAGATCCATCATCATCAACCATTTGGTCCAAGTGGAATTTGTGAAGATCCTCATACATTACACCTTCGTCACCAGAATACTTTACGTTTCTAATTCTATCCATAGTAAATTCATCTAATAATCCTGATCTTCTCAAAGCATCCCAAAGACAATCATCTGAGTATTGATTAAATGGATCCAAGTTCTTTCTAATGGTACCTTGGAATAAAGTTGGATCTTGAGGAATAATAGATAATCTAGATCTTAATTCATATAATCCAAGGCTTTTAATATCAATTCCATCAATATTGATGTTACCAGTTTCAATCTCATTCAATCTGTATAATGCATTCATGATTGATGATTTACCAGCTCCGGTTCTACCACATACACCAACTTTCTCTCCTGGGTAAATATTAAGATTCATATCTTTCAATACAGTTGGTAATCCAGGTCTGTATCTCAACGAGACATTGTTGAATTGAATGTAACCAGCTGGAGGCCATTCGGCAGGAGGTTGAGTTTCTGGTCTCGTATAAGCATCTTCTTGAGGTAAATTGTATGAGTATTGATACAATCTTTCAACAGAATTCATTTCATTTTCAACTTGAGTCATAGACTTGATAGTTAAGGATAAAATACCAACAATTTGAATAACATAACTCATCAATAAACCTGTTGATGATGGACTAATGTCAAATTGTTCAGTGATACATAACATACAGATAATTAAAGCAAAAGCACTTGCAATAACATCCAAATGAGTACCTAACCATCTTTGATTTGCAATAGTAATAAAATAAGCTTCATTCATCTTATTAAGGTAATAGTCATTCTTCTTAATAAAATCTTGCTCAGCCTTGTATGCCTTAATAACAGTCATACCAGTCAAAGTTTCATTGAAGTTATTATATACTAATGATCTTTGAGTAGCTTCAAGTCTCTTAATTTCTCTGGATGAGGCTTGATAGAAGTTAGCAATAAAGATAAAAGCACCACCCAAAAATGGTACGGCGATTGCAAACCAAGGTAAATAGCAGATACACAAGATGATAATACCAATGATAAGAGCTAATGGGAAAATAAACAATCTCATTTGCTCTCCGATCTCATTATCTAAAGCATCAGTATCCTTAGTGAATCTATTCAAGATTCTACCCATTGGAGTAGTGTCGATGAATGACATTGGAACATGTAAAATCTTTGCAACTGCTCTAATGTTTAATTGTTCAGCAGATTCGTTATTGATGTATCCTAACATTGTGAATTCAACAGCTGTGAAAATAACGGTTAAGACTGCAAATAAAACATAGAAAGTGACGTAAAAGTAATCTGATCTACCGTGGAACTTCTTTTCAACCCAGAATGATAACCAAGTATTTGTGAACAAACCGAGGAATGTACCAACTGTTACTAAAAGAAGGAAGATTGGAGTTGCAGCCCAACCGAATTTACCAGAACCAAGAGTGACATATTTCTTATAAATATCCCAAGGAATAGCATTAGTTGCTCTTTCTTCTTCTTGAATAATGGTACCACTGATATCAGACTTCATACCTTCTAAAGTGTCAGAGGCTTCAGTATGCTCAAGGTCTTTGTATGAGTCTTCTATTTCAACTTTTATGTCATCTCTGAATTCAAAAAGTCTTTTGAACAGTTGATTAGTGTTTCTCAATTCGTTGACAGTACCAACATCAATTGTTCCATCACCATTTAAATATACTATTCTGTCGGCATTTTCGATCAAAGATAATTGATGAGTAGCTAAAATTCTAGTTTTGTTTCTAATCATTCCACAGAATAAGTTACTAATAATATGCTTAGCAACTCTTGCATCTACTGCACTCAAAACATCGTCAAATAAAAGAATTTCAGGTTGGGCATATACAGCTCTAGCCAAGTTAATTCTGGCCTTTTGACCACCAGATAAGGTGATACCTCTTTCTCCAATTTGAGTACTGTCTCTGGCTGGTAAAATTAACAAATCTTCTTCAAGAGCACAAGCACGGATAACCAGACTATATTTAACTGGGTCAAATGGTCTACCAAATAAAATATTGTCTTTAACAGTAGCATTCTGAATCCAAGGGGCTCCACATAAAAGGGATTCATCCCTTAAGATTAAAGAACCTTCACCAGAGTTGGACATCTTCATTGTTCCTGCAATAGCATTTAATAACGAAGATTTACCTGAACCGATAACACCAGTAATAATTATAAATTCTCCCTTCTTAATACTCAAATTGATATTCCTCAAACCAGGGAATTGGTTTACTGAAGATGTATCAGAGCCAGCATGTTCAAAATAAGTTTCATTAGAACTCACATCAGAGTACACTTCCTTATTGTTTTGAATAGAAAATCCTTCAGGTGCTTTATTCTTAGAATTCTTCTTAGAGTCCTTTTTGTCCTTTTTATTCTTCTTCTCCTTGGCAGTTAAATCCCAAAGAGAGCTGTTTTCTAATTCACCATGGAAAGATTCCCACTCAAAAGTAGCATTTCTAATTTCAATAATTGGTTTATCATTTTGATCCTTAGGTTCAAATTTAAATTCGGATGCACCGTCTTCACCAAGAATATAGCCACTTTGGTTTTCGAGTTTCTCTTTAACTTCATCATTAAATTCGCTAGAACTTAAGAAGTCATTACAACGATTGAATCCAATAAGAGCATCAGCTCCAGTAGCTAAAGCAAGAGGAAGTAACAAAATAGCTTGAGCAAGAATGGTGAACAAAGATAAAGAAGAGAAAACAGCACCAGGAGATTTCATACTGCCTGTAGCCCACATTGTAACAAAAGAAATCATAGAAGTCAATGTTGGTAAGGTAACAGCATAAGCAGTAATGAAATTTCTCACAACCTTGATGGTGAATAAATGATGCATTTCTCTTTCTCTAAGCTTAGTTATAGTTTTCTTATAAGCCATTTCCCAAGCATAGAACTTGATAATTTTGATATTACTTAAAATTTCTCTCATCATATTGATTCTCTCATCAGTGAATTTAACAACCGTTTCTCTAGTATGGAAGAGTTTCTTGGTTGCAAGAGCACAAACTCCCAATGACACGATGAATAAACCAATTCCTACTAATGAGGTAACACCAAGGTTGGTTAATAATAAAACAACTGAAATAATAACTGGGATAGGGAAACAAATGACAAGAGGTTGGAAACCTATAGCCAAATCGATTCTAGATAAATCGGTACTCATTAATGATGTGATTTTTCCTACTGAAAATTGGTATCTGGATTTAGCACTCAATTCAAAGGACTTTAATAATAAAGACTTTGTTAAGATAGATTTTGAATGAGCTCCAACAATCATGGAATTATGGAAAAAATGATTTAATAATAATCCATTGATAAAGATCAACAGAACTGAACCAATGGTATATCCAACACCTTTGTTGATGGTAGGTTCAAGTCCAAAATATCTGTACTCAACAAAATCAATTAACCTTCTGGTAATTAATGGTGAAGTTGATTGACAAACAAATGATAATGCTAAAAGAAAACAACTCATAGTATATTCAACCTTAAAAGTTTGAAAAAGAGCAATAGGGAGGCAATATTTTGGCCATTTGTAGTTTTTTAAGTTTCCATGCTTCTTCAAGTGGTTTGCTTTACTTTTATCTAATATATTTTGCAAGTTGTCTTCGAACTTTTTGTGAACAGTTTCAACCTTTAAATCGTCTGGTAAATACCAAAGATCCTCTGGAGTTAATGTTCTCTTATATCCTTTGATCATTACTGGAAAGAGCCACCAGAAAACTAATCTCACAAATGGGTTACATGTTTTCCAAGGGTATGGCTTTCTCTCTTCTGGTGATGGAACTGGTGGTATTTTCTTAGAGAATAAGAACGAAAACATTCTATGTTGATAATGCAATTCATCTTGGCTTTCTAACTGGTCTGGGTTAATTAGGGTATTATCATGAGGAGAGCTAGGAAGCTCCTTCATATGTTGTGATTTTTGCTGTACGTACATATGACTGTGTTCAACATACGTATTAGTTGTATCAGAATTATTTGACTCAGAATCCAGCTCAGTGTAAAAATCATAATTTCCGTTGTTATAAGCATTGTAAGGTGGTGAATTTTCCAAGGATAAATCATCCCCACTATTCCTTACATGAGCCTGTTCAAATGCCGGACTCTCTTGGTTATTGCGATTAAAAAATCTGCCCATAGTAAACTGATTTCCAAGTAATTAGTTTTTGAATAGAAGCGATTGTAAAGATTATTAAGATTCGCTACTTCCGGGTATTCCTTCACAAATGTGGATAAGTAGATTGAAATGTGTTATGAACGTCAGGGTTAACTTCAGCAAAAATATGTATGCTAAGGCAAAATAAAATGACTATCAAAATTCTGAAAAAAAGACTGTGAAATTTTAGTGAGGGTATCAATGCAAGGTTGTAGTAGTTGATTTCAGTCTAGAAAATCACTTCAACACAATTTCGTAGGAACAAGTTTACTATTCAACAGTATATGGATATATTATTTCTTTTCTGCTGATGGGGATTCTTCCAATATATAATCCTTAGAGATTTCGTTTACCTTACTTCAGTAATCTTTCTCTCTCACCTAAAATTACTACATTAGGAAATTAGTTTTAATTGGGTGCAGGATGCAACTTTCTCCACTGAATCGATGAGCCTCTCCAATACATATTACTAGAATAGGAATGTATGGTTGCCACATGATAATGTACTTTCCTCTCTTAGATAGATCAACCAATTGACATAGCATTGTAAATGTTTTAACATTCTTGTTATATTAATTAGTACGTCAATAAAATAACTGTCTAGCTGCAAGGTGGGGGAGAATTTAGTAAAGGAAAATGTCTGGCAAACATTTTACTATTGGTGTTATGATTTCTAATTATAGGTGCGAAAGCCTAAAAATTCAAGATGGGGTTTGAAATTGGCGGAGTAAAGCTATTTTTTTCCCGAAAACATGATTTTGTGACCCTGTGACGATGATTTTTGCGAGCATACAAATTGATGCTAATAGTTAGAAGTTCTAGCTTCAGGACTATTGGTGAATGTTATTGCTAAACATTATAAATGATTAAAAAGCTGCAAAAGTAAATAAAGGCTATTAAACATAGATATGCATTACACATGGTTGTTTACATAAATGAATTGGCCAAATTAGGCATGAGTACCTAATGAAGTAAATAAGGAACATGAGCGAGGCGAGAAAATTCCCTAATTAGGCAAGATTCTCACTTTAAAATCCAAATGGATTACCTGAATTACCAAAACCACCAAATGGACCATTCCCCGAACCACCAAAAGGGGGTCCAGGAAATCTACCATTTGATCTGGAATTAGATGGGAGGCCGGCTCCTAATGTATCTAAATCATCTTCAGCAAGTGGATCATCATATCTTGCCCCAGGAGGAACACCTAAACGAGAAGTGTTCCCCGAGTGACCAGAGCCAAATAATGGGTGATTAGGGGAAGGATACATACCTCCATCATTGTCTGGAGCAGAATGATCTAAATAGGGCCTCATACGAGGGTGATTTGAAATCCCGGGTGGGTTCAAGTCTCTGTCACCTATAGACGGAAACCCCAGAAATGGTTGCGTAGTTTCTCCTGAGCTTTTCATTTCATATTCATCTTCGAAATCAGGCATATCACTAGGGCGTGCCCTGGATGGCGGATCTTGCTTAACTGGTATTGCGACATCCTGTGATGGTAGTTTGGGTACTTTTCTTTCTCCACCTTGCTCCATATCCCTCAAAGGTACATTGAATAAGGATTGCAACCTCTTTTTGTTAATCTGACTGTATAATCTCTCATTAAACTTATCGACTATATCTTGTGGCACTGATTCTGTCTCAATAGGTAAATTAATCGCACCCAGATCCAATTCCATATCATTCCAATCGAGTATAGCAGTATTAGTGGAGCCGTCTGAATATAGAAAGTTTACTAAAACTTGTGATTCGT
The DNA here is from genome assembly GCA_030563145.1 of Schwanniomyces polymorphus var. africanus. Lineage (NCBI taxonomy): Eukaryota > Fungi > Ascomycota > Pichiomycetes > Serinales > Debaryomycetaceae > Schwanniomyces > Schwanniomyces polymorphus. The sequence continues at coordinate 184,118 of JAKUBG010000012.1, forward strand.
TAATTTTCGTTAACACCACAGTTAAGACGGTCTCTTTTCCTTTTATCAATTGCCACTTGATGACAACTTCTAAATTATTTTCTGGTTTTCCTGATACTTTTGTCTCATCGTCGTAAAACAGTTTCAACAGTTTTTTAAGTAAGCTACTAGTAAGCTCCAAATATGTAGCGTTAGTCATGGTTTTTAACTAAATTATGTGAATAGTCTATAATGTCTTAATCAATTAAAAATGTTTCTTTAGAGGCGGTCCTGCGTATAGCTAAAGTTTATTTCCTATACCAATAATGCCACTTACTATCTCTCTCTTGAGTCTTTTGTAATAGATGACAGCAATATTCAATAAGGGAGGTAGATTACGCGTATTAGCAAGCAACTCGAGTTTACTCATTGCTGATTTAGTTTAGTGTACCTTGTAGAGTTTACTATTCCTGTCATATGACGAATGTTCTCACGTGAGGAAAGACTCTGAGGAAATTTAAACCGCTCGAAGAACGGTATAGAAAATTGATCCTTGTCAACGCTAAATTCCGACGTTTTTTACTGTTTTATAGGCGAAACATCCAGTCTAACGACGTTATCAAAAGCAACATACAACTTGCTTGACATATATTTAAGACGATTAATAGAATATAAAGTATTAATATAAATAATTAAACTTTAGCAAGGATAAAATAGTGACTACGGACAAGCCGCCATGACAACAACAGTACCATTGATATATTCATTCCCAGAATTCCTTGGAGTGGCAGAGGCAGTAGCAGATCATGTTATTACAGCACAGAACTTGTCTTTATATGACTCCACGGATCGCAAACAAATCGAATTGATCAAACAAGAAGCTGCCAGGAGACCAGCGCTCACCGCCTCTAGTAGTACTATATCCATTAATGGAACTAAGATCAAAAAAGAGAAGAAGAAGAAAGGTGAAGTGAGATTTAAAATAGCTATTTCTGGTGGTTCATTAATTAAGATTTTGAATCAAGGATTACTTTCCAGACAAGATGAAATAGAATGGGATAAGTGGGATATTTACTTTGCAGACGAAAGATTAGTACCGTTTGACAGTCCAGATTCTAATTACGGCCAAGCAAAAAGAGAAATATTTGATCAAATAACTGGCTTAAAACATCCAAGAATATATCACATCGATGAGTCATTGATTGACGATCCACAAGAATGTGCCGATAACTACGAAAAGCAACTTGTAGACAATTTTGCTAAGAAAGACTCTGTTAAGCTTCCTATATTTGATTTATTATTATTGGGTTGTGCCCCAGATGGACATATTGCGTCCTTATTTCCTAACCATGGTGAGCAATTGAGAGAAAAATTAGCTTGGTGTATGCCAGTATCTAAGGCACCATCCGGTCCAGAAAATAGAATCACGTTGTCTATTCCAGTAATTTGTCATTCTCATAGAGTTACATTCGTTGTTGAAGGTAAGACTAAAGCCCCAGTTATGAGAATTATTATGGAAAGACCAGAAAAAGGATTACCAAGTTCTATTGTCAATGAAGGTGCCGCAGGAAAAGTAACCTGGTTTGTTGACGATGATGCCTTAAAGGATTGTTATGACATTACTAAGAAAAAATATAAATTTTTATCTATTACTGATCCAACCAATTAGGTTCTTTGATGAACCAAATGAGAAAATTCGCTATATTATGGAACGTATTATGCTCTATGTATTATTCTGCAGTACTGTTTGGTTTAACTTATTCATACCTATGATCCATTGGAATGTATAATTATATTTTTTCTTCAAATTTTTACAGTCATAGGATTTTTAATTCGAACCTAATAAATACTTGATTTTTATTTAGTTAAATTATTAAAGTATTGATTTTTTTTTTTTAGTTATATAAATTTGTATATTTCATATTAAAGAGTCTTTCGAATGAAAAAAGAATTGCCTAGTGAGTCCTCAAACAAATGCATACATTAATGGCTCCATTAAAAAGTCTATTTCTTAAATAGTTTAAATTACTCTGTCATAATATTCATTATCAACTGTATCACCTCTCATAGAATTTCTTACATTTCTTCCAAATATGGCCTTGTTCTTAAACAATACATTGGCAGCTTCCTTGTTTAGTGGGTCATTAGGATTTGGTTCTAAAAATAAGAAGTTTAATCCAATCAATACAGAATTTAAACTTAAAACTGGCGACCAATCTTCTCTCAAAATATTCAAGCAGATGTTTCCATCCAAATCAATATTAGGGTGATATATCTTGTTTAAGCATTTGATTTTTGGAGGCTCTATTGGGAAATTATTATTAATTTCCACTTTAAATTGAAACAACCCATTCTTATAGTATCCTTGCTGCGGTACGATAGACAAGTTGAAGTTAAAAAAATTGTTAGGATTTGGGAAAGTTAACTTAATTGAATTAGGTAAATCTAACTCTGTTATATCTTTTTGAAGTCTTATCTGAGCTGCAGTTACTTTAGATGATCCTCGAGTTTGATCTGAGGAAGAAGATTGCAGTTCTTCTTGTTTTTTCTTTTGAAGTTCACGAATTCTTAGCTTGAATAAGTTAGTTTAACTGGATTTCTATCTTAATATATCAATAACATACCATTTTGATGCCAATACTTAATGTTCTATTTACTTGATAATACAAATTATTTGATTTTTAGTTAGATCTATCTGCAGGATATATTCTGATAAATAATGGAGCCTATGTAAAGTATTTAGATTTCACAGAGTCAAGAATTGTTATGTATTGAGCACTTTTTTCATATAAGGAGTCCTTTTGGATGGATATTACACTAGCCTTTTTCTTTTCATTTTTGATTTCTTCATCAATTGCGTTCTTTATAGTTACGTGGTTTTGTAAATCAATATCTAAATCAGAGTACAAACCAAGAAGTAATTTATACGGGGAATATATTGAGCATTTGACTGTTAAAAGCCATAATATCAATTCATCAAGCTCCTTTATGATACTTAGGCTAGTATTCTCGGAATTTTGGTAAAGTTCATTTACTCTCAATTCATTCAATGGATAATTTATTTGACTCTCTAGTGCACATTTGCACCTATTGTACTCATTTTCGATATAACAATGAATACTGCTTTCTTTTATAGACTTTTTGCTAGTTATGCTTATTTGTTCCATGAAGTAAGTCCATAAAGATGTCCACAATGAAATATCTGTCAATTTTTGTTTACAGGCATCTTTGAGCTTTTCAAAAATATAACTATTGACAGATTGGATTTTGAGTGCTTGAATATTTGAAACGATAAGTATTGTATTCAACTTCAAGCAAAATGTTAAAAAGTAAGATGCATAATAACTGGAATAATGTAAACGACAACTTAGAATACAACAATCTATGATTTTTAAATAATTCTCTATTGCACAATCTATACTGGAATCCAGCCATAAACGGTCAAAGATTAATACAATGGATAATTTCTTAATAAAAAGCCATAATGAAGAACTTTTATTTATTCTTTGTAATCTGCTTGTAGCGAACGAGGTAAGTATCTTAAATTCATTATTTAGAAATGGATACCCTAATTTATTATGCAATTTCATCACGAGAACTTCATGAAGTCGGATAGCCGAATGGTGCTCATTTGTAGTGATGAGATACCCCACAGTCATATAGTATAATTCCATTAAATCTTCAAGAGAACAATCATTTAGAAAACCTGGATTTGCTTGCACTCGTGGTAAGTAATCTTCTGTCCAAATTGTATGACTTTCTTTAAATAATTTCAAGTAAATCATCTTAGAAATACCTATTTCCATTGTATGTTCATCAGAATCGAACAGTAAATAATAAGAGCCATCTTCTACTTCGATTGTTTCTGATACTTGTATAATATTAAATCTCTTTGTTGATCCTGCTATTAGTTCGTATAAGTGTTTACTCAATTTTGGCATTTCTGGTGCTTTTTAACTCGATATCAGAAATATGAGAATTAAATTTTGATAAATTATTTCAATCATAGTGATGACATTGTACAGCGAATTATTCGATACTAATCTGAACTTACCATTGATACCTCCTAGTGAAGAGCTAAGCGAGGCTGCTTATAGAAACTGCAAAGTTGATTACATAACAAAAGATATTCAAGATGATGACGTTGAATTTGGTGAAGATGAGGACGATGAGGTTGAACAGGAACAGGAACAGGAACAAGAAATTGAAATAGGGGGAACAGTATCAAATAATATTGATAATACGCATAATAATAAACATACTAAGGAAACTAGTAATGAAATAGGAGGATACAGAAAAAAGACCAGTTCCAATTGGAAGTTGATGAGAGTGATTGCTGGAGCTCATCAGGGCTGGGTTAGATCTGTCGCTGTAGATCCTATTACAAATAAATGGTTTGCAACAGGCTCATCAGACTCAACTATAAAGGTATGGAATTTAGCTACATCAGAATTAAAGGCGACAATTACAGGACATATTATGGGAGTAAGAGCAATGGCTATATCTGAAAAATATCCATATTTGTTTTCTGGGTCTGAAGATAAAACAGTAAGATGTTGGGATTTAGAAAGAACGAATTCAGATGCAGGTTGTCAAGTACGTGATTATCATGGCCATGTAGGAGGAATATACGCAATGTCATTGCATCCGGAACTTGACTTACTCTTTACTGGTGGACGAGATTCTGTGGTAAGAGTATGGGATATACGGTCCAGGGCTCAGGTAATGGTGTTAACTGGTCATAGAAGTGACATCAGCTCCATTGAAAGCCAAATTGGAGATCCACAAATTATCACAAGTTCCATGGATTCCACTATAAGGCTTTGGGACATTCGTAAACAAAAAACAGCACTTACAATGACACAACATACGAAAAGCATTCGTCTGTTAATAATGCATCCTCAAGAACTGACAATTTGTTCAGGTGACTCTAGTGGTAATATTAAACAATGGCTATTACCTGGTGGTGAATTACTCAATGAGTTTGGGAAATCGGAAACTAACAAGATTATTAATACGATGTCAGTAAATCGATCCAATACTCTTTTCTCTGGATACGATAATGGTAGAATGGAATTTTATGATTATGTTTCAGGAGAACTCTTACAAGTAGAGTCGACAAAGCCAGTGCCAGGTGCAAAGGAATCGGCTATTTATGCTTCTACATTTGATATGCTGGGATTAAGATTAATTTCATGTGAAGGTGATAAAAGTATTAAAATATGGGGAGAGGAATAGAATTGTTAATTTTGGTTGATATATTAATTGTTAATGATTGTTCCAACTTAAATATTTTTGCATACTGGGAAGTACATATATAATTATTATGTAAATAGTCACTAAATGTACATCAGTGAACTTTAGGTCATAAAATTTAATTCGAATTCAATAAGGAGTTGTTAATGAAAAGTATATAAAATCATGATAATTCCTAAATCTTTTAGTTTTATAGTTAATTACCTTCCTGTATATTTAAGTAATTATTTCTAATCATGACCTTCTCGATATAGCTTGATAATATGCAAATTTTATTGATGCTATATAAACTACTCCCCACTTCACTTTTCTTTTATCTAAGCAAGATGACATTTAACGTATAATTGCTTTCTTTCCATAAACTATATATCTGCAAGTAAAGTGATCAATTAAACATGTATAGGTGAATTAGCATAATAGTATATTTGCAATTAGCGTAAAATAGTATAATAAGTATGTCTAAACCTACAATAGCCATCTTTGGATTATCTGGATTCTTAGGTAGATTTACTTTAGAGGCATTTGAGTCTCATATTTTCAATGACAAGTTCCAATTTCCCATCAAAGCCTTGACTAGAAAGGAGAAGAAATCAACCGACAAAGTTTCTTATATTACAACAGACATATATGACGTCGAGAAAACTGCTAAAGAAATTGAAGGAGTTGACGTAGTTATTTCATTGGTTGGCCCAGATCCAAAAATATTTGCTGCTATAGAAGCAATCATCAAGATTGTAAAGCCAAAGCTTTACATTCCATCTCAATTTGGTACCGAATGCGATGCTGTCGATAAATATGCTCCGGGATTTTTAGCAGTTAAGACACAGCACTCCAAAAACGTAAGGCAAATGAATATCAAAGTGGTCGATATAATAACCTCTTTATTTGCAGTTCCTGGCTCTTTTCTTTATGAAATAGTTGAACATGTAGGAATTGATAAGGTTACAAAAACGGTCACTTATAGAGGTGATCCTACTAGTAAATTCGCTGTTAGTACGTTGAGGGATGTTGGTAAAACAATAGCTGCTGTGGCATCTACTCCTATTTCTTCCCTTCCTGATAAAGTAAGAGTCTTTTCTGAAATTGTAACCTATGAAGATGTAGTTGAACACTATGAAAATACCCATAATATTAAGCTAAAAGTGAAGAATGTGACTGCTAGTGAAGCTAAGAAGGAATTCCAGGATCAAATGTCTCGGGGCTTTAATCCAAATAACTTTTTATCCTACCTAAATGCAATAATTGCACAAGGTGTTGATGCTGGATTATTATTTAGTAAAGATGAAAAGGAATTAATCAATCCACATCAATCTCTCTGGAAATGGGATCACAGCGTCTTTGTTTGATTTCAGAGTCATCTCTTATATTAAAGTTAATAGCTTTAAATAGCTTTAAATAACAACGTAATATTAAATTTATAATATACAAGAATGATAAGCGTAATTCGTTAATTTACCAACCAAATCTTAATTGGTTGGCTGTGAATGATGGTGGAGTCCAATGAAGTAATCTTGGATCTAATTCATGTTTTTTCTTTTCTTTAACCTTTTTAACAAGCTTGTCATACATGGCCATAATTTGATCAGTTATCACTATGATATGCTGACCCTTATAATATCTTAAAATCTGTAATGTTGTTAAAGTATGAAGAATATCGGTTGTTGTCATGCAGGTTAAAGAAGATATTTCATCAATAGTGATTTCACTGGCAGAGCCTTCGCCTCCAGGAGCTTGTCGTCCTGACGGTGGTGGAGAAGTTTCAGATACGTCAGGAACCAGGTTTGGATTGTTCTTTTTATATAAATGAGGGTTTTTCCTCTCAACTAATAATTTTACTAGTGCATCAGTCCAGTAAGCTCTGTATGATAATAACCCTAAATCTGATAATGGCTTTTCAGGAGAGCCAACTTTATTTTCCACATACGAAAGCATATATGAAAATTGGATCAACAATTTACCGTAACCCTTCTTTTGATAACAAGGTAATGTCAAAATACAAGCAACATTGTATCCATCAGCACTCTCTTTTTCTTTAGAAAAGTACCCTACTACATGATGACCCTGAGGAGATTTCACAGTCATAACATAGAATAAAAAAGGATCAACATCATAGTATAATGTCTTATGATCTAAAAATAGTTTTGATAACAAACACAAATTTCTACACCATGTTCTTTGCTTTCTGCCGTCTATTTCCCAAAAGCTCACTTTTGAATCTCTATAGATCTCATTACCTGGAGGATGTTTCATTGAACATTTAGATCTGAATCTCTCAAATTGCTTCCTTGAACCAAAATAAGATAAAGTAAAGTCACATATATAGATATCATCCTCCTCAGTGAGTTCAATAGGATATGGAGAAAAATACCAAGGTTCAATTATATGCTCTCCTAGAATAATCGTCGACAAATTTCTGACTCTAGCGACCTCCAGGTGATTTTGAGTCATCGAACCACCAGTCCTTAATTTCTTAATTTCATCTTCTCTGCTGACTTCTTCACCCGGTCTCTTTAAACCTTGGACATTTAAATCATCTAAGTCCATTTCATCTTCATTTTTTGAATCTGATCTATCTTCAGCTTGTGGAGTTCCTGTAGCTGATTTCTGCAGTTTGGAGTTCTTAGAATTTTTCAGCTTTGGTTTCTTCAGGTTTTTCAGTTTAGAGTCCTTTTTCTCTTCCTTTTTCTCCACCTTGACCTCTGGTAGAATCAATGCACGTTTAAAATTAACCCTATCAACACCAACCCATTCATCCAATCTTTTATTGAACTCTTGATAATGCACATAGAATACTCTTTTTCCCTTCTTCGTATGCTGTTGTAATATTTCGGATAATCTATACTCGCCATCTTTGGATACATAAACTTTGCACCCTATCATTATATCGTCTACATTAAATAATGGTTCATCACTATCCTCATTCTTCGTAGTTATACCCATAGCAGCATCGGTCTCGGGAGATCCTGGTTTCAGGCTTTCATTCTCTTGACCTACTGACATTCTTTCGATAGATTACAATAAGTTCGTCAACTTTCTTAGAGACTATTATCTATATTATAAACAAATTTTTTTAATATTGGAAAGTTGCACAAAGCCGCGCACCTGATAAGTGTTCTGCTATGATCTAATCGAAACAAAAGATATCAGATCTAAGTAATCATAGACTGATAGAATATTGTAGAAATAAGTAGTTGATAAGAGGAATATAAAGAGAGTCTATTTCTATAAATTAAATTAAATTTTGTACAAAAAATACTATGTAATTAATCACATAATATATTTTATATACGTAATCAGAGAATTCAAGTCGATATACTTATAATCATAAGATAATATCTATTTAACTTCTCCAACTAATAATATCTTTAATATTATTAGGTTGTTCTAGGTTATTAAGAAGGGTAATATAACCAATATTGAATTTATCAAAATCAATTATAAATTTCATCAACTTAACTCTTAAGCTATCGTAAAACTCCTTTTCTTTGCTAGCTCTTGTTAGAGTATCTTCTGTTTTATTTATGCCGTCCATCGCTTCTTTTAGATTAGGAACAAGGCCCCTTTCTAAGCATGCTACAAGAAGCTCTTGATTAGATAAATTCCATAAATTTCCCTCCTTTGGGTTATTGAGACCCGATAAATAATAGTTGTCAACAGTTAAGTAGTTGAAGTGATCTTGTAAACGACGACGTAAAAGGGATTCTGGATATAACAACGATGGGATGTATTTAGAAGTAAGTTTTAATGTTCTTGAAAGTAGTCTTGCGTCGTTTAAAGGTAAGCTGTAGGCACTTCTATAGATGATTTCATCAATGTTCTCTGGCTGAACATTTTTCTTATTTTCAATTAGTTTCAATAAAGAAGCTTGTGACCATACCTTAGGAAGTATTGAAGGAAGTATGCAAGTCAGCGGAGTAATTTCAGGAAATATGTAACATAATGCTGGTGTCATTTCAAAAAAGACGAGAAGAATTAAAGAAAATGCTGGAAATTTCAACCAGTCCACAGGAGTACGTTTCAATATCTGGTATTGCCTTCTGGACAAATTAAAGAGGCCAGTATCCAAATATTTTTCCACTTTATCACTATTAATAATATCTCCTCTGGTTTCATCATTATACGTCTTATTTTCAACTTTACTCGTATAGATTGCTTGTGCCATCTGCTGGTTCAACATTAAAAACGATGGAATACGAATTGCGGTTTCTCTTCCCTTATTATTGATAATATTTCCTAATTTGAATTCCTTTTTCATTAATTTATTCATTTCTTTCTTATTTCTCCAGATATTCTTAACACCTTCTTTATAAAAATTTATGATCAATTTCCCATATGTGGTATATTGCTTCAACAGCAATTTTAATCCTGTCTTTTCAGGGAAATTAGCCTTAACTTCATGATTTACTTCAATTTTTGACTTAATATGCATTGGTAATGTAGTTGGTGAGTTTATTTGATCGCCATCATTACGTTTCTCCCATAATGATTCAAGAATTTGTGACCTTTTCAACTGTGAATACAATTCCTTCTGGCTACTAGGGAAACGATATAGATTGGATTTACCTATTCCTGTTACTATATGAGACATTATATTGGGCCTATAATGAAATGAAAAATCGATCTAAAAAAATTAGATTTTCTGATTTTCGCAAGCGAAATCAAATAATATTCTTTAGTTTACAAATACTACTTGAACGATGGCAACCTATATTAAACCAGTTAAAAGAGTAGTTAGTCCGGAGGATTTGGACATTTGGATTGGCTCGGAGACATATGAGGAGCTTTTAGAATTCATTGTAAAGCTTCAAGAGCTGGTAGTTGGGTTAGAGAATGACTATGTGGTCAAAGAATCAGAGAAAACTAAAGGGTTATTAGAATTATTAGATAAAGTTGAAGGTGTTATCGCTTCTAATCCTGTTGTTATTGAAAAGGACATATCACGTTTTGGTAAAGTTGAGTTTAGAGATTTTTATGATGGTGTTTGTGATAGCTCAGAAGTGTGGTTGCAGGAGCTTTTAGAAGGAGTAAGTGATCTGGATTGTGTCATAGAGGTGGCAACATACTTTAATGAGAGCTGGGGTGATAAGAAAAGAATTGATTATGGGTCAGGACATGAGCTAAATTTCATATTCTTTTTGTTATGTCTTTACAAGCTAGAGATAGTGAAAGAAGTTGACTTTTCATTTCTAATCTTAAAAGTATTTACTAAATATATCTCGATTATGAGATCATTACAGAAGACTTACTGGTTGGAACCAGCGGGTTCTCATGGGGTTTGGGGTTTGGATGATTATCATTTCCTTCCTTTTCTCTTTGGCTCCTCTCAATTATCAACACACCCACATATGAAACCAAAACTGATTCACAATACTGAATTGGTAGAATTATACTACACAAAATACATGTATTTGGAATGCATTCATTTTATAAACACAATTAAAACCACCCCAAAAAATCAAGACCAAAAGTTAAGTTTAAGATGGCATTCACCAATGCTTGATGATATTCTGTCAGCAAAGTCATGGATGAAGATTAAAGAAGGGATGGTGAAAATGTATAAGGCCGAAGTTTTAAATAAATTGCCTGTTGTCCAACATATAATGTTTGGTAGTATTATTAAATGTCCTGAAGGTGTTAGCGAAGCAGGTGCTGGTGAACCTGAAGACGATTGTGGACATAGCCATAATGCAATTAATACATGGCAAGACTGCTGCGGTATCAAGATCCCAAGCGCAATTGCTGCTTCTGAAAGTTTAAAATTAGAGAATAAGAAAGCACATAAGCCAATTCCTTTTGATTGAATTATCCCGTATCTAAATATATTTAACATCTAATATTATTTATTCTACATATCTAATGTTTGTAGCAATCAATGCATTTCTAGGTATAGCACTTGGAAAAGGTAATAAAATCTTTATCTTTCCCTTAACGTCATCAACTTTCGAAACATGTGCATATCCTAATACACACGTATTTAATAGATCCTTTTTCAGTTTATTATTTTGCGGTAATTGTGTAATTGCAACGATAGAGTTTTCTAAATTTGATGAATTGACCTCGGTAAAACTAGTATAATATTCGTCTAATGACTTGTCTTCATTTGATGATTCATTTGATTCTGCTTCACCGGGAGTATAAGAATCTCCTGAAGGCAAGAAAGAGAAATTATTGTCCAAATCCAGTGACAATACTCCCTTATAAATAACACAATCATTAATATCAACTTCTGTTTTGAATGGTGATAAGGGAGATTTCAATGATCCATTAAAATATTCTTTAATAGATTCTTCTTGTACTTTTCTTATATACGATTCATCAACTTCAACGACACCCCCACTTTTTGGCACTTTGACAATCTCTAGTTGAGAAGAATTTAGCTTATGTTTCATTTTTTTCTTCAAATCTATCAAAAGTCTTTCATTTCCAACCACAACAATTATATTAACCTCAAAGTCAGAAACAATATTTTCAATAACTGCGGTATCTTTGGATGTAAGTGGTGGTGTATCAATGATTAATCCACTATTTCTCACGTCATTGTCCTCTTCTATTCTTGACATGACTGCAACTCCTAATTTTGAAACTTGGTATTTATATAACTCTAAATTTTCATTTATATCTGTAAATCCAAAGTTCTTCACTAATGGTTGTTTTGGATTATGTAATGTAGTTCCTGATGTGGTTGAGCCACCATAACCATTAACACTTTCAATGTCTAGTCTATCACTAATAGGAGAAGCAGTCAATGATCCTGGCAACGAAAAGACACCATCTCTAGGATTCAAGTTAATTAAAACTGGAGATCTATCCATCTTAAAAGCATAGGAAGCGAGGATTTTCGATAATACAGTCTTACCTGAATGACGATTCCCAATAATTAATACTCTAGGACCAGTTTTTGGTTCATTATTTAATATATTATGATCTGACACTTCTTGTCTGATACATTCCAATCCTAAATGTAAATTGAGGTATTGATTCATACAGGTTTCTTCACTTATATATTCCATAATTTCACCATCTTCACTGGAGCTACCGAAGTTGTGTTTATTAGGTACACAGTAGTACTGAACTTTACATCCTTCAGGAAGAGGAGCATAGATAGAGTATTTTACACCAGTTAACAGTATCTCGATGTTAGAAGGCAATTCTGTACCAAATATTTCACCTAGACCATTGGTAACCTTAAATTTCAATATAGTTTTGAATGGCACCTCAAATCTCCATTCAGAGCCCCCTGGTATATTTACTTCAGTAAACGCTTTTTCACCAGATCCATCACTAGTAGTGACCATAGATTCACCTCCAAACCCTGGTATTGAAGCCATAATAAACGTTTTAATGCTAGTTAGATATATAAATGTAAGAAATATTTTTTGATGTTTCTATATTGTGTGTACTGTATATAGTATATAAGCTGGACTTTAAACTATATCTGAGTTTAAATAAAGAAAAGAATAATTATCCTCTTCGAACCAAAATGATTTGACAATATATGATATGTGATATGAGGATAATATAACTTTGTAGTATTTATAGGGAGGTTAATTTTGTTATTTTTTCATTTGTGACATATTTCATTGTTCGGTGCATAGAGTGATCTGATGTAATGAATAGTACTCCAAATTATCAAGCTTTACCAAATAGTACCTTATTGATTCATTTTTTATAGTTTAAAAACTGGTTAAATATTAGATATATACATATATATATATTTGAATCAATATGGGAAAATATTAAAAAAATAGTATCATTAAATACTGGCTCTTTAAGAAATAATAAACTATACAAGTTATGCTTTATTGAGAGCACTCACATAAATTCAGCCTAGACACTTAGTCATAATACAATATCATAGAAACACAAACATGGCTATGTAGATATATAGAAGAATTTAAAATCCTTTTAAAACTAGTAAACTATTAAATCATAGCATATTGTTTCAGAAACCATAGCCACCTAAGGAAGAAATTCGTGGATATGAGCGTTTTGCAATTTCGTTGGATTTAACAGTTAAAATCTTTAAATGCGAAGTATACCAGTCAAGCATGCTTCACTTCCACAGTATGAGATTTGTGGTGTTTGGATTCATAGTGTCAGCCTGCTTAATCTATGTGATCTTTGTATCGACATCAACTAGAGCTGATTACTTGAATTCACCACAATCTGATCCCAAATTCACGAGGACTTCTTTTGTTGCCAAAGATGAATCATATACAAAAATCGAATATACCTCTAATCGTGTTGTTGAGAAGAATGAAGAAACATTCTTGATCTTATCTAGTGTCTTAAATCTGGACTGCTACAGAGAGGGGAGAAAGTTTAATGATCTTTTTAATACGTTGAAACCGATTTATTCTAACAGACAAAGTAGTATTTCGTTGGGGTTTCTAGTTGGGACAGAAAAAGAATTCAAAGTGATTGATAAGTATATTAAAGACATATTTGTCAATACGGAGGAAACTGCTACACCTTTCCATCTTGATAGAGTTATAGTGGTTATGGCGCCATTTATTGAAAAAGTATATGATACTGCTAAACTTGCTGATAAGCACGATGAAAAATTACAAGGAGCTCGTAGGAAGAAGATTGCAAGGCTGAGGAATTTCCTTTTGTCAACTGCATTAAAAGATGAAGCCTATACCATATTTGTGGATGCAGATATTAAGGCAATCCCTGAAAGTGTAATAGATGAATTTATTAAATCTGGAAAAGATATCCTTGTCCCAAGGATAGCCCAGGGGGTTAATAAAGACTACGATCTTAATTCATGGGCCGGAACCAGACGCAAGCCAACAGAAGATCAGTTAAAGCATTTGAATGAGAATAATTTAGAACTCTATGATTTCATTCCTCTGGACGAGCCTGATAAGATAACCCATTTAGGTTCGTATGTTAAGAGAAAAAAGAAAGAAAACTCCCAGAAAAGCAAGCTTCCCAAGAACTTCTTGGTGAAACTTGATTCCGTAGGTGGTGCATTTTTGTTTGCAAAGTCGGAGATTTATAAGCAAGGGGTTGTTTTTCCGCCTTTTTACTTAGTAGGAACTGATTGGGACAGAGTTGAGGGTTATGATGGGGTTGAGACAGAAGGGTTGTGTTATATTGCGAGGTCCATTGGATATGAATGTTGGGGAATGCCAAACCAACTTGTACAGCATGCACTTTAAATGGACTTTATAGACTCTTTCATAATACATCAGGATACCACTAGCATGGTGATTAATCTCTAAATATATTCTACTATATATCAATAAATTATCAAAGTTACCTTATTGTGTATCAAGCATTAGTTTGGGTTCTAATCTCCATTACACATCAGGACGCGTTGTTTTTTATGCACTCTGAAATATTATAATTTGAATTCTACCAAAACTAGGACTGATGAGTCTTAATGAAAAACTATCTAAGCACCTTCCAAAGGACAAGGAGTATAAACTATTCCATGTCAAGACTCAAACCATAGAGTGTAATCCTCTAATACAATACGAAAAAGGAAATAGACCAAAATATAATTTAAAAGCCAAGCATTATCTCTCGATCATAGATACAGAAAACTTAATAATATTTGGCATAGAGATAAACATATATTTGGTAATATTTAATGAGTGGGCTGATCGGTATATATTTGTTTCAAAATGTGATACCACTGGGTTTTCGAAGAGTTTCAAAATTACTGGTTTGGTATCTGAATATTTAAAATGGCTCGTTAATTTAGACATCAAATACTATTGTAACAATGTGAAATTGCAAGAGAATAAATCTGAAGGGCATGATATTGGTTCAAACGTTGTGAAGTCAGATAACCAAACAATCAATTCTATAAGTAAATTGATTTCCTTCATTCGAGATGATCCAGAATATTTTAGAAATGTAAAGTATTATTCCAATGGGCTAGTCAAAAATGAGAGTAGATTCGGTAGTAGTATAAACCCTCCAGAAATTGAAAATATTAAGGTCTCTTTTTTCACCAGAGCTTCGGAGCAATACCTATTTCCGAATTCCTCTAAGAACTCAGGCAAGCATATTGTGGATGGGAAAAAGTTACTATATTGGTGGATAGATGTTCTAGATAATGCCTTGGAAGGTCAACCATGGAAATGTTATTTGTCTATTCCAGGATCAGACGTCGAATCTACGCTGCGATTCATTAGTAAAAAATCGAAATGGCAGGTAGGTAACATTCATACAACAAATAAAAATAACAATAGAGCAATTGCGAACATTCCACTCTTCCCCGATGATCCTAAGGGCCGGTTTTTAGAGCATTTGGTAGTGGAGGGAAGATACAAACTGGTTTCTCTTACGCAATTTTGGCAAGAATTGGGGTTTAGACAAGAATTCCGCCTTGGAAATATTGTGGGGATCATAGGTTGCGAATTAGAAAATCAATCTCATGAAAGCAATACTCACATTACAGACGGAGATAACTCGTTGAATTTTAGTTTAAAGCAATACAAAAGAATTCAATCCTTAATTAAAAATGAAGACTTCAGTATTCCAGTTGATGTAATAAATTTAACCAAAAATAAATTACCCCAATTATTGTCAAGTTTTGGAATTCAAAACCCATATTCACAATTAGTAGGCCAATCGGAAAGTGTTTTATTGAAGAGTAAACCTGTAGAAACTAGAAAAGAAAATAATTTGACTAATCTAGTTCGCAGGAAGGCACCTACGAATGATCTTTCATCTTTAGTGAAAAGAAAGAAAAAAACAGGATAGTTTAGCCCTTAGTTATGACACAAGTTATGCATATTAAAAACAAATTAGTAAATTTGTAGTTCTATAAAATCAATTAAAAGTCAAATAAAAGCTTAATATCCCGAATATATATGGGTACCGAACTTATCTGGTCTAAAAAATTGTCAAGCTTGATGAAGTACCAGAAATACTATATCTCTGGTATGTTGTCTTTATAGAATTTTGTCTGGCATAGGATAGACGGCTTTAGTTCTAAAAATCTATTCTATGAAGGACTGGAATATTTTACTCCGCAATTCATGAGGAATCAAGGTATTTTTTTACGGGGTATTGTTTACACTTCTACGCAGAGTTCCTATGCATTTCATGACAAATATTTGAAAAATAAGTTCTATTACAAAGGTTTTGTGATAATGAAAATTCCCCATCTTATTGGCTTTCTCCTCATTAACCGAGATATGTGTTACAACTGAAATAGGGGAAAAAAAAAAAACTCATTAGACTATATTTCGCAATAAGCAATATGTAAGCATCATAATAAAATCAGATCATGTTATGGTTATTCATAATCAATGGCAATATTCTTAAGTGATTATGTAATTTTCCTTATCTATGAGTCTATCCCCCTTCTTTATTAGATTTGAAAATGCACCTATATACAATAGCGCACTTGCGTGTATATTGAATAATGGAAATATACACATTGAACTTTTTACTCTATTTTATGCGTCATTGTGCCTACATCCCTTACGTGTTCGCTTCGTCTCCTAGTGACACAAATTCCCCTATTTTTAAGGTATTGGGCTAACTTGTAGCGACCCTTTATTTGTAAATATGCATATGTTTCAAATTCTTTCCAATTCCATGACAACACATAGATCGTATAGCAAATAATATTTTATACAATTTCTTGTATAGCCTCCAAATTGTGGCGGTATTTATGCCTACGTTCTTAGGTCACTGATAAATTCGCAGTTGAAATCCAGAAGTGGTTACAGCAATTTTTCATGCCACGTTTAAAAAGATGCCGTAAGCAAATTCTAGATGATGCGAGTTTTGATCGTACATGTTGCTTTCGGCGTAAAATGTAAAAAATATGAGGTTAATCACTCTATCTTTAATCTCCACTTTAGGGTAATGTTTGTATACACTCTGTCGTCATTGTCATTAGAAATATATTGCCTGCTTTTCATTGCAAGCTCTTACTTAAAAGGGACGTAAATCTCTTATCTAGAATTTTTTAATTTTCTTTGTTTTACTTTAGTTTGATAAAGAATAGGGTTTTTATAGTTTTATCGGGATAGTTGCCATCTAGAATATTATATCGATTCTAAAAACTTAATTAAGCTTATAACTACATATACTGTACAACTAGTTCAGATTATCTGCTTTAGAGTTTAAGTTTCAAAGGAAATTGAAGTTTAAATTTCAAAGAGCGGAAGATACAGAGAGCTCTTTTTACACAGAAACAATATTTTTATTTAAATAGAAGTGATAGCTGAAGTAAATTAGCCACATTAATTTTTTTATTTTCCTACAAAAATTTGAATTAACATTCCATAAATATGACTACAGAACATTTAGGAAAACCCGGACCTGAAATTCCAACCAGTTTGGCTAGTCCATGTGAAAAATCCCCTAAAAGCCCCATACTTAAGAGTTTATCAACTTTACAAAGGGATTTCAGAATAGGAAGATCGCCGAACTATGTATCTACTACTCAAAATGTGAGGAATCAGTTATCTCCAAATCCTTCTTACAGAAGGTATACTATAAATGATGTGGATTTTGGAAGATCAACTGGCAGCGGCAAATTGTCAAACGAGCATATATTTGATTTAATGGAGAGGGAACAAGATGGCATAGTCCTTAAGTTGATGAAGGAAATAACTGCATTAAAGGAAGAGAATAGACAATTGAAGTCTAATATTAATAGCATGAATTCTATTAGACGAACATCTTCGTTATCTTCAAATAGGAGCTCTGTGTCATCTAGTAGTGCCGCGAATTCCGTAGCGTCTAAGCAAAGTCATACTCACCCAGCATTATCAACATCCATCTTCAACAAAGATGATCTACATGATTCTCGAAAAAAATTCAAGAGAAGGTATTCGAATGAAGTCCCTCCACCATCATTAAGTTCATTGAACGATCATAAAAATGACCTCAACTTGTCTTTGAAAGATGAAAATGAAGAGCTTAAGAGAGAAATTAGGATATTGAGAAACCAACTTAGTACTCGTAAGTGATCTTCGGGCTTACTACTATTTAATTTGCATTTTATTCATATATATATACCCAAATATACACATTGTTCTCATACAATTTTGTTTTTGTGTGCCATTCTTATTGTGGATATTTAGGTGTTTCGCAGCCAATTGTGAACTCGCTTTTAATACTAATGTATATTCCTTCTATATTTGGCTATGAAATTAATCACTTTTGGTGTCCTCTCTTTAATCTGCATAGTTAACTCGCTAGCAGTTCTGTCTAGTTTAACAAATTTGACTAAAATTGCTGGATTTAGTGTGGACTTTAAGTCCTTCCAAACCGAAGCTGCTGGATTAGCAGATATACTTCAAAATAACCCTAAATTAGAATTTCCCAAATGGCTATCAGACTTCACTGGTCTTCACGAATGGCCGGAGCTAGATCCTCCTTATATCCCATTAGATTTTGTTGATTTTAAAATCGTTCCATCAATTCCTGTCCATAATCAGACAAATTGTAAATTTGACATGAGTGCTTGCTCATTTGATTGTCATAACTGTGTATCTCATGACGATGTATATACATGTCCTGTTCTCAGTCAAACATTTGACGATGGTCCCTCAAGATCTACTCTTAGTTTAATTAGGCGCTTGAAAACAAAAACAACATTTTTTACCCTAGGTTACAATATCGTCAGGTTTCCCGAAATTTACAGAGAGACCTATAAACAAGGACATATCATGGGCTCACATACATGGTCTCATAAATTCTTACCTTCATTGACTAATGAACAAATAGTTGCCCAAATTGAATGGTCGATTTGGGCTATGAATGCCACATCTGGTCATTTGCCGAAATGGTTCAGACCCCCTTATGGTGGGATAGATGATAGAGTAAGGGCTATTCTCAGACAATTTGGCATGCAAAGTGTCCTTTGGAATTTTGATACATTTGACTGGAAGTTGTCAGATAAAAACCTGGGTAGAACTAAAACAAATATTTATGATGACGTAAAAAAATTTAAGTTGGCTAATAAAAATCAAGGACTAATTCTAGAACATGACGTTCTAGATAAAACTGTTAACGTTGCAATTGGTATCAACAAAATATTAAATCGTAATCAGATGACTGTTCCTCAATGCGTAGGAGGTATAGATTATATAAAAAGGTTTCTCTAGATATATCTCTCTCATCTCACATTATGTATATAAATATATAATTATTATCAACTAAAAAAAACAATAAATAATGAATTAACAATGAAGCCAGTATTAAGCAGAAGCATTGACAAGTATATTACCATTAGGAGCAGCTGCGTTGTCAACAATTTCTTGTGAAGTTCCTGCAAAAGCATCAATTCTTGGGGTGATTTGCTGCTTTGCCTCTGAGATAAAATTATCCGCCTTGTTCTTGGTATTAGTAGCAACTTCAACAACATAATCTTGAGTCTGTGATTTCAATGGCTTGAAATATTCATTATTCAAATCCTTTACAACACCAACACTAGTTTTATATGAAGCAACAACATTCTTGGAGAGTCCAGTATATTCTTCATTCAAAACATTAACTTCATTATTATATTTAGAAACCAAAGTATGAGAAGCTTCATTGGACTTGTTAAAAACAAATACTCTGAATCTGGATAAAAACTCGTTAACAATGATAAAAAATTTGTTAAACTCAGACAGTTCAGTTAATTCATTTAACTTGAAAACAGTCTTATTTTCAGTTACAGTAGCAGGTAAATATTTGTCGTAGGAATTGTAAATAAACTCATTTGTAGGCTTCAAGTACTTTTGTTCCAAGAGTTCCTCAGTTCTGTGGTACACTTTAAAAGGTGTGTATTTAGTTACATCTGGTAAAAAGCCCACGACTTTATCAACTCTAGTTAAGATGATTGAATCAAACTTATTATCAATCCATGTAAGATTGTCATAGATAAATTTATAAGGAACCACTATATTCTCAATTATTAAATTAGTGGCAGTAAGAACCTGTTGGTATAAGAAGTTCAAAAGAGTGAATGAAAGCAAAAAATAGCTAATTTTTTGAACAAGTTGGTATTTGGAAATATGTGAAATAGACTTTGAAGTGAAACTTCTGGCCCTAACCTTATCAGTTACATTGTTTAATACACTAGTCATCTTATTTTCAATTGTATGTAATCCTTCAAATTATCCAAAGTACCCTGACAAGAAATATTAAAACTAATACTTCTATGCAATTTATAATCCTGATAGATAAATATTTGTTTAAAAAATAGTAGATATCTACAAGGGATGGCTATATATATATTACAAAAACATTGCGCTTGCAGCCAATAAATTTTTTATAGGTTTTGTGTTACATTGTCCCGTGAAAATTGCTATCAAGGATAAATTTGTGTAAATGACGTATGCCAGGTGTAGGAATGCATGAAATAGGACGTTTGTGGTGGTGTGTTAATTAATGTTAAATTTTGCATGTGAATCTGGACTCTTTTAAAGTTGAGCTTAAGTAGTAAATTTTAGCTCTATTTTTACATGTTAGGCTTAGTATTTTTCGAAATTGCAAGTGGTGCCGAGGATTTTCTTGTTCGAAAAGTCTTGATGATCCGAAGCGCGAGGCGGGATCAATCAAGATAAAGTTTTATCTTGTAAACCACGGTACTTGGAGCTATCCAGGGCTGTTCGGAGCCGACTACAGATTTTTTTATTACGATATTCTATATTTAAATTATTGTAGTAAAGTTATAAAATAACAATAGACATATATGAAGCAGTAAACTAGATTATGATTCATAGAATTTAGCATTCCTAGAGTAAGATGTTGAATACAACTATTGTTGCTTGCATTCAGGAGCGTCTTGTTTTGGAGCATCGTCATCATCAGAATCCTCCTCGGAATCTTCTGCATCTTCTTCACTGTCATATTCTTCTTCATCTTCAAATTCTTCTGGGAAACCAAACTCAACCGCATCACCAGTAAACCAGTCAATAGCTCTTGGAATTAATCTATCTTTAATTTCTTCACCTAATTGGTAATCTAATTCCAATCTAGCTTCTAAATCTTCGTCTTCTTCATCTTCCTCATCTTCTTCATCTTCGTTTTCTTCGTCCTTCTCTTCATCAACCTTTGGAGGCTTTGGTGGATCAAAGAAATTGAAGAATGACTCAGTAGGAGACAACTTTTCAATAGTTCTGGTTTGTTTAGTAGTTTTATTTCTTTGCTTTCTTCTTTCGATATGAATAGTTACATTTTGTTCCTTAGACTTCCAGTTGATTTCACAACCATCAGCATGGTCATACACAAAGTCACCTGAATAACCTAACTCTGATTGGTAGTGGTATGTCTTGGTTAAAATTTGATTTGAGAAATAAGGATTTTCACTGAATTCAAAGATTAATTCAAAGCCTGGTGTATCCAAGTATTCCATTCTGATATCCTTTAAATATTGTAAAACTTCGCTATCTCTTTCAGTTATAGTTTCAGAGACAGTTTGTAAGTTTTCCAATGCAGTCAACCAGAATCCAGGAATACCCTTTTCAGTAGATTCTGCTTCTTCTTCTTCTTCTTCTTCTTCTTCCTGTTCATCCTTATCTTCTTCTTCTTCCTCCTCTTCTAAGGCTTCGCCTTCCTCGATTTCTTCATTAGTAGGCTCTTCGTCACCGGCAATAATCCTCTTTCTTCTCTCATATAATGGTGTGTATTTCTTGAAGTACATTTTTTCCAAGTTAAGTAACTCTTTTTGGAATTCTGCTTCCAATTTCATTTGTTTTTGTTGTATAGACTTTAATCCATTAACTCTATTCTTGACAGCTTTTGGCAATGAATCAACATACCCACTCTGTTGGCCAACCAATGTACCTAACTTTCCTTGAATCATGGATAAAAGAGCTGGATTGTTTGCAAGTTGTTGGCCTATTTGATTGCCATCCTCTTCAGTAATTGTTGAGACGGTTGGCGGCTTCGATTTTAAGTACGAAGTTGACACAGAAGATGGTGTATTTTGAGGGGTAGGAGCCTTTGATATGTCTCCGTTCTTGCTTCTAATAGGATCAGGCATCTTGTCGATTGATTGGTATCTTATAGGAAGAAAATGTTATACTTAGTAATTTTACTTTGAGATGAAAAGGATCATCGGTCGTGGAGCGCGTTTTTTCTTTACAGCTAAAAGATTACTCAAAACTGAAACCTGAAATATTCTGAAACGATCATTTAGACTCTACATAAAAATAAT
This sequence comes from Schwanniomyces polymorphus var. africanus, assembly GCA_030563145.1. Lineage (NCBI taxonomy): Eukaryota > Fungi > Ascomycota > Pichiomycetes > Serinales > Debaryomycetaceae > Schwanniomyces > Schwanniomyces polymorphus. The sequence continues at coordinate 206,463 of JAKUBG010000012.1, forward strand.
AATAAATATTTGCAAAGCTATCTATAAATATAACAAATCTAGCTCATTAATAAACTAGGAAACAAAACCTAATACTCTAATCAAGTTTCTTGATTTTCTGGTATATCATCATATTTGCCATCAAGATATCTTTCAATATCTTGTCTTCTCTCTTCCCATTGTTCTACTTTGGATAATTTATCTTCAATTTCTTTAACTTGATTATCAATACTATTAAGATTTGCTTCAGATGTTAAATCTTGAAACTCCCAGTTCTTCTCTCCTTCTTCGTTTTTAATTTCAAGCACAAAATCATGATACTTCATTAAAAGTGGTCTGTGGGAAAGAGTGATGAATGATATTTTCTTTTTCTGAAGTAACTCAAATAAATAATCTTCAACATCTGTGGAAACAGCATTTGTTGATTCATCCAAAATTACAAATTGAGGATTCTTAAATAACACTCTAGCAATACTAATTCTTTGTTTCTCTCCGCCAGAGAATACATCCTTCCAGTCCTTCTTCACATTGAAACTGCCTTCTCTTGTCAATAAATACTCTAACTTTACCTCCCTTAAAATGTGGTACAAATGATCGTCATTATAGCCCATTTCTAACATATCATCGTAGCTGTAGGGGTATATTATTTGATCTCTTAAATTACCAGTAGTAAAATATGGCTTTTGAGGTAAGAAAGCAATGTCATCATCATCAGGTTTCGATAATAAGCCTGAATATAATGGCCATAAACCAGCAATAATTCTAGAAATTGATGTTTTACCACAACCGTTAGGTCCTAATATTAATAGACTCTTTTTCTTCGATATTTGGAAATCAAGCTTATCAATTAATTTTTCACCTTCTGCACCTTTTACACTTGGGATAATAACAGGAATATTTTCAAATCTAATACCATTTGCATAATTTTTCTGTATAGTACCACGTATGTCATTTGGCCCTGCCATTGAACCATAATGAAAAGCTGGGGAATGGACAGCATGCAAGTTAGTTAATAAATTAAATACCCTATCTGTGTAACCAGTTAATTCAGAAACATCCTTGATAGAATACATTAATCTTGAACCGGCATCAGCCAATGATAATAGTAATCTCTTATTGATAATAAACTTTCTCATATTTTGCTTTTCATCGCTTGGTTTTTTTGGTAATTTAGATTCATCCTTTTTTGGCCAAAGCTCATCTAAGAAAACAGGTAATCCGGCAAAAATATAACCCCATGCTGACCATGTGTATTTCAAAATATAATCTTCTAAAATAGAATACGTGAATGAAATGTTGGTTTCTATATTCATTTGTTTCATTAGTTTTTCATATGTTTCCTTCAATTTAGACTTTTCAACAAGGGAACCTTTGTAAAATCCGATTTCTTCACAATTGGAAATCAAATTTAAATGCTGGTTATAATACTCACCTTCAATTGCTGACTTTTTAGCAATGAGCCTTCCAAAAGAAGGAGTGTATCTCTTCAAAAGAAAAGCAGTTATAAAGTAATTTGTGAATATTCCAACTATAGCTCCAGTACCCAAATTATCTCTTAAATAAACTGAGAAAAATATAAGATCGATAAATGGTTTCCCCATACTTGAGAATAACCCACAAATAGAATCACAGAATTTTGCAACATCGTTAGTAATATATTGGTCAATATTCTTTATATGATCAGTGTGGAAAGATAATTTATAGTAAGTCATCACATTATCCAAATATATGTCGTGAATATACCTTATAAGATTAGTTCTAAATCCTAACGAAAGCCTATCGCTTAAATATTTTATTGCGGCGTTGGTATAAGAAGCTGGGAAAGCGATAAGAATCCAGTATATTAAATCCCTAGAAAATTTTTTACCATTGCCACTGATCAAATCCTTTACAAGTTGACCATCTAATTTTGCAACTAATAACGAAAGCCACGTTCTTACAATAAGAAAAAAACATTGGGACATAAGTAAGTAACTATTCTTAGTGTTTAACTTAGGTATCAATATTCTCCATATTATAATCAATTGATTCAAGAATTTTGAGTGCAATATATTTTTCTGTTGTTTCATTTTTTGTTCAATAACAAAATTCTTATACAAGTACTTATCAGCGGCATACTTATCAGCACTTGGTTTGGGTATAATTATTCTAGTCATTCCTTTTCCCTTTGGAATGAATATTTCTCTCAGTCCATTTTTTAAAATTGTGGACAGCTGCCTTATTAAGTTTGGTCTATTTAAAGACTTATTCAATTGCCACTCATTATATTGGTGTATTAGATTTCGAAGTCCAAAGAGGATCCCTAATCCTGCCGTAGACACTAAAGTACTCAAGAACAACACCACAGGTTTGCTATTATAGTTGATATTACCTTTATTGTTTTTGAAGTCTTTCAGAAATTCTTGTAAAAACAAAATCAATTTCTTAATATCATCACTACTATAATTCCGTAATTTAGATATATTAATCATAGTTCAATATATAAACACTAAAAAAAACTACCAAACTGTCTTATTCCAACCTCTAAGATTTATCCTCTCGTTAACAGAAATGACTAAAATGAGAGATGATCGCTCCCCACAAAAGCATGTGCAATAGTCCGCGGTCGAAATCACAAATCGTGCTTATTAAGGCTCAGTTGATTTAAACAAACTATTTCTGAAAAGGAAATTAGTATATTACATTATTCAATGTACATTAGTCCCATACTTTGTAGTTATGATGGTTTTGTTGAACGAAGTTATTACTTTAATTCTCTTAATGGTCATTTCCAGGCTATCCATAGAACAATAATAATTATGCAGATAATAACAATCATATAGTTCATTGTGTTACCATGATATGTTATTTTTAATCACACATGATTATTTTTTTAAAGTCTGACTAGATACACAGTTCATAAATGTTTGGAACTCAGCTTGGCATGAATGATGCGAGATAGTACTATAGGTCTTAAGGACACATTGGCCATAAGCAAATCCTTCTTTGGAGCACTTGGCACTTGCATTGAAGAGCTTTCTTGCTGGTCTAACCTTAGATGCCTTTGTCATCTTTTTAATTCTTTTGAAGATGTCTCTTTATGACAAAAATGATCTAGAAAATTTTGTGAACTGTTTTGTTATCCTGTATATACGATATTTTATATATTTTCAGTCAACCAGAAAGTAATATGTTGCAGATTAAGATTTCGTACACCACCTGAGCTTGTATCTATTAGTAAGATTTTAAATGTAGTGATCTTATATGTGTAAAAATTGGGGATGTGAAATTAAAAGTTTTTTTTTTTGTAGTGGTAACAACTTCAAACTCTAATAGGGTTTATTTTTAATTTTCTTGACTTTCAGTAAATACATTAAGACATTATATATTATAATCTTAATAAACATATAGTTCTCTTAAGGGATTTTTTGTTTTATAATGATAAAGTTTCTTTAGAGATCTGGTATTTAATATCGTAATTGATGAGTTTTGCTAGACTGAACTACATCAATGTTTTTTACATTTAATTTTAAAATGTCCCAGTGGCCGAGTGGTTAAGGCGACGCCCTGCTATACACTAGTGGTTTAGGCGTTGGGTTTTACCTGCGCAGGTTCGAATCCTGTCTGTGACGTTATTTTTTTATTTTTAATTTTTGTGTTTCACCTGATGTTGAAGTATGCGTATATTTCTGATTGAGTCATGAGACCTGGATCCTATCTCCGATAAAAGATTAATTTATATTTTAACTTTTGGTAGCCATACATTTATTAAAAATTTTGTTACCCCAATAGTTGTTTTTTTTTAGGACAATACATAGCAATGGACCCTACAAGTGATCCTAATTTCAAGCCACCTTCATTAAATCCTGAGATTGAACCTCCAGCACCATCATCTTTGATTCCCAAGAATATGCCGATACAGCCATTTGTGTTGGCAGATTTGGGAAACACTTTGGATGCTCCGACACCACATCCTTCCTTAAGGAAAGGATCCATTTCACATGGTAAAATTAGCGGAGATAAAGCATATGAATCTAAAATTCCTAGGATATCAGGGGATTTGGCCATTTCGTCCGACGACGATGACCAAAATTCAGTTAAAATAGATCCCATACTACCACCTACTGTGCAAGTAAAATCTACTCAAATTGCTGACTTGGAGGAAGTCCCTCAAGGTCTCAGACGACAAGCTACTACTTTAGAAGAATATGAATTTCCTACACATCGTTTAGCCACGACAATGCTGGATGATTCAAAATATCCTTTAGTAATTGTGGCATGTGGTTCATTTTCCCCTATCACTTATTTGCATTTGCGTATGTTTGAAATGGCTCTAGATGCAATTACCGAGCAAACAAGGTTCGAAGTAATTGGAGGTTATTATTCGCCAGTCTCATCAAACTATAAAAAGCAGGGCTTGGCTTCTTCGAAGCATCGTGTCAGAATGTGTGAGTTGGCATGCGAACGTACATCATCATGGTTAATGGTGGATGCCTGGGAGTCATTACAGCCTAAGTATACCAGAACTGCCCTTGTATTGGACCACTTCAATGAAGAAATAAATATCAAACGAGGAGGAATCAAAAATAAATCTGGTCAAAAGAGGGGGGTCAAAATAATGTTGCTTGCTGGTGGTGACTTAATTGAATCTATGGGTGAGCCAGATGTATGGGCTGATCAAGATTTACATCACATTTTGGGTAAATATGGATGTCTTATTGTGGAACGTACTGGTTCTGATGTTAGAAGCTTTTTACTCAGTCACGATATCATGTATCAACATAGAAGGAATGTTCTTGTAATTAAACAATTAATCTACAATGACATTTCTTCCACCAAAATCCGATTATTTATTAGAAGAGGTATGTCTGTACAATACTTATTACCGAACTCGGTTATTAGATATATTCAGCAACATAAATTATATTGTGATTCAGAGCCTGTCAAACAAGTGATGTCTGAAAAGGCAGATTAGGAGTTCTGATGATATTTTTTTACTTCTCCTACACCTCAGATGGTCTAGATGGACACTGCTAATGTGTTCTAATTTTATATCTAAGTTTAATCTTTTGCGACTATAGAGTTTTATGTGTTATATGCTAATTATATGTTTGTGATTGTCTTCGTATTAACAAATCGTCATTTGTGTCATTATTTTCGATGGTGAAGCTATGTTCGTTGGCGAGATGCAATAAACAAATAAAACAAAAACTTGTAGAAATGTTCTTTCGTTCTTCTTTTCCATATTTTGAATCTAACTTTTGAATAAGCTCGCTAAATTTGATGATACTTCTGTCATGAGAAATTGATTCTATGAGATCGTGGGATTTCTCCGTTGCGGTCTGAATTGATGCTTCTGGTTCAGAATCTCCATCGGATTTAGGATTGAGATCGATATTTTCAAACATCTCATTCAATCCGTTCCATAAATTTGATTTCAATAGTTTAATATCAACCTTTTTCGCAACTTTGGAAAAATTGATATATGTGGGACGTATATAGTGATTTGGTAATTGATTATCTTTCTCGTCTATCAACCCATCAAAATTTTCGTCACCCATAGGATTCACATTATAATCATTTTCCTCGTCTTGGAAGAACGAGTGGTGATATGATTGATGCAATTCATCCAAATCTTCTTTGAAAATTTCATCAAGCCTTCTTGATTTCTCTAGCTCTTCATCTTCTTTGTATCGTTGAGACCAATAGTGCTCGTTGGCAGGGATATTATCATCTTCATCTTTCACAACACCAAAAGATTTACTATTCTTCTTTCTAAAAGTCTTTAGTACAACTTCTTTGTTAAATAAATGGATCAATCTTTTTGCTGTGAAATCTATATCATTTACTAAGCAATGTTCGGAAGAGTCTATTCTATGATTCTTTGGTAATGAGATACTCGCAACAGGCTCTCCAAAAAGCTCATCTTCATCTTCATCTTCCCCAAAGAAGTCAACTACTGCTCTTTCTTTTTTATTCGGTATAATAGGAATTTGTCTTTTATTTGAGACCTTATGCTTCTTGATTAAATTAACAACTTTCCAGTGTCTTTTGGTTTCATCCCAACTTCTTTTGATTGACCTATCAAAGTACAGAAGTAAGTCGTAATCAGGGACGTTATCCACACTCGCTGTATTTAAATTATTTTCTCTTTCCTCCATTTGAAGTGTTTCGTCAAAAAGTCTCTGAAGGGTTACATTCATTGAAGTTTCACCAATTCTGGCATCATTTTCGTCATCAAAAAAGTCACCAAATTCATTTTCAACTTCAAAATTCATGTCGTTATATTCATTCTCCTCTAAGTCCTTTTCGGGGAAATTTAATATATCGGCAATCTTTCCACTATCATTCTCTACTAAATCTCTGATTGCATGCATTGAAGGGCAGACATTGAGTAATTCAAGATCATTTGCAAAAACAAAATCACCCAATTTATTTATTCTGTCTTTTAAAGAGCTTTCCACTTCTATTTCTATTTCTATTTCCATTTCCATTTCCATTTCCTTGTTCTTCTCAGGAGTACTATTTGCAGCTGCTTTAGATTCTTCGGAATCTTTCCCAGAACCAAATACGACTAAACCAGAATTGTCAATGTTTAACATATTCAAAAGTAAACTTTTGGCACCACCCTCATCAAATAGGGTTAGAGTCTTCTTAAAGATAGGATCAGAATTTAATTCCAATTCAATTTTCTTCGCCTTGATCTCATTGAATGAACTTACAAGGGTAGATACCTGCGAATATTGTTTCAACTTGCTAATAGTACCAGACGGTATGTCATTTTCATCATGCCTACTAGCTTTATTTTTCCCTACTTCGTTATCTTCTGTATCGCTATTCAATTCATTTTGAGTATGAGAAGTTAACCCACTAAGCAATTTTCCTGTTTCTGTTGCAGCTGAATCAACTCTAGAAGAATAAATTTTTACACACCCATCTAATGTGGCCGAAGCTTTTTGGAAATTAATATTTGTACCTTCTCTCAACAACGATAAATCATAAAAATAATCAATCAACTCAAAGTTCCACGAGTTCTTTGCATTGATCTTATTATCTGTGGCCATTCGGATCCACATTTCAAAATCCGTCGCATTAATAAGACCAGTTCTGGAAGATAGTTCCAATTCTTCATCAACCATGACACTTCAGGAGAAAATAATGAGCATTAACACATAAAACCTTAGGATTTGTTACAATCTATATAAAGCAGTCATCTCGGATCTTAAGTATTCGATGAGAATACAAAATGTAAATATTGGCACGTGACTTGATCTCTACTATTATGTTATTTTTTTATTTAACATTTTATTAATTAATATATATATAGGAATTTAATATGATTTTAATGAAATAAATAGATTACCATTCTTGGGTCTTAAGACCAAATACAGATTTCTTAGCACCTTTAATTGGCTTAATTAACTTAGAACCACCCTCTAAGAAGGAGAAAATTTCTCTTCTCTTAGCTTCATACTTAGAAATGAAATCTTCCTTTTGTAAAGTTAAACCAATATCATCAAAACCATTAACTAAGCAATGCTTTCTGAAAGGTTCGATATCAAACTTTTCTATCAATACATCACCAGTTTTAGCATTCTTGATTTGTTGATTAGGTAAGTCAATGGTCAATTGTTCACCTGCTTGAGCTACTGGGTATATTTTTTCTAAAATGACATCCTGTGGAATTCTGATTGGTAATAATCCATTCTTGAAAGAATTGTTGTAGAAAATATCACCAAAAGAAGGAGCAATCATACACTTCAAACCGAAATCCTTCAAAGCCCAAGGAGCATGTTCTCTGGAAGAACCACAACCAAAGTTGTCACCAGTAACAACTAAAATCTCAGCAGAACGATAAGGTTCGACATTTAAAACAAAATCGGTTTCGACATCCTTACCTGTCTTAGGGTCCTTGGTGAATCTCAATTCGTAAAACAAACCATTCTTTAAACCAGTACGCTTGATTGTCTTCAAGAATTGCTTTGGAATAATAGCATCAGTGTCAACATTAGCCTTATCTAATGGAGCAGCTATAGAAGTAAGAACAGTGAATTTTTGCATACCTTCACTATCTTCTGACACATTCTTCTTTTGTTCTGTTCCCTTTGGAATATCATTAATCTTGTCATTCTCAGTACCTGGAGTATCTTCGATTATTTCTTTTTCATGCTCGTAAACAGCATCTTGCAATTCCTTATCTTCTTCAGCCAGGACAGGAACTAATGGGTGATCTATGTTATTGTAGTCAAAATCACGAATATCAGTGAAATGACCTTTAATAGCTGCAGCTGCAGCCATAGCTGGAGACATTAAATGAGTTCTAGATGAGAGACCTTGACGACCTTCGAAGTTTCTGTTAGAAGTAGAAGCACATCTTTCTTCTGGTTCTAAGATATCTGGATTCATACCCAAACACATAGAGCAACCAGCTTCTCTCCATTCGAAACCAGCTTCAGTAAAAATCTTATCTAAGCCTTCCTTTTCTGCTTGAGCCTTAACTAAACCAGAACCTGGGACTACTAAAACAAGTTTAACATTATCAGCCTTTTTGTGGCCCTTGGCAACCTTAGCAGCAGCTCTCAAATCTTCAATACGAGCATTAGTACAAGATCCAATGAAAGCCTTGTCTATCTTAATATCTTGTAAAAGAGTGTTTGGTTCTAAACCTTGGTATTTCAATGCTCTTTCCATACCAGCCTTCTTGATTGGATCAGATTGCTTAGCTGGGTCTGGAACTCTACCAGTGATTGGTAAAGCATCTTGTGGAGAGTTACCCCAAGTAATAGTTGGAACGATATCAGCAGCCTTAATTTTAATGTCGTAATCAAAGTGGGCACCATCGTCAGAATGTAATGTCTTCCAGTATGATACAGCCTTTTCCCATTCGTCACCCTTTGGAGCTAATGGTCTACCTTTAATGTATTCAAATGTAGTTTCGTCTGGCTTAATCATACCAGCACGTGCACCGGCTTCAATAGCCATATTACAAATAGACATTCTAGCTTCCATAGACAAGTTTTCAATTGCCTTACCAGCAAATTCAATAACACAACCAGTACCACCAGCAGTACCAATTACACCAATAACGTGTAAGATTAAATCTTTAGAGGTAATACCTTCGCTTAAGTCACCTTCAATGCTAATTCTAAAGTTCTTAGATTTTGCTTGAATAATGGTTTGAGTGGCTAAGACATGTTCAACTTCGGAGGTACCAATACCAAATGCCAAAGCACCAAAAGCACCGTGTGTGGAAGTGTGGGAATCACCACAAACTACAGTGGTACCTGGTAATGTGAAACCTTGTTCTGGACCAACAATATGAACAATACCTTGTCTGCTATCATCCATACCGAAATAAGTGATATCGAAATCCTTAACATTTTGTTCCAAAGTCTTGACTTGTAATTTGGAGTCTTCTTGCTTAATAAAAGTATCGATATCTTTGAATGATGAACGAGAAACGGTTGGAATATTGTGGTCAACAGTAGCTAATGTACAATCAGTTCTTCTGACCTTTCTACCGGCATTCTTTAAACCTTCAAAAGCTTGTGGTGATGTAACTTCATGGACTAAATGTCTGTCAATGTATATAAGGTAAGATCCATCATCTTGGTGGACGATATGGTCTTCAAAAACCTTGTCATATAAAGTTCTAGGTTGACCTGTCATAATGTATAAAATATTTTGGCTCTTACAATTGCTGATTATCAGATAGGATGTTATTGCTATTTATATATCACATTATTTTTCATCGACATATCGTGGAGATGGTGACACTTTTGAAATGGCCGGCTCCGTTTAAGGGCCGGTATCGCTACCCTCGTCGGAACCATTCTCCTCCAATCGAGGGGCCATAATTTGTCATGGCTGTGACTAACCGTGCGCATCAGGAATTTTTATAAACCACGCACGCTAATGACAGATGAGGTGGCGTGTGACTATGCGCGTGATTATACATGTGACAAATCTAACATGTAAACGTTCAGGATTACATGTTATAAGCGCAATGAGTTTTAAGTTCCATTTGTAGGCGAACCAAGTAGTTCAGGGTGTTCAGTAAAATGCTTCCTATAAGTAGTAGGAAATCTAAAATAAGACCTCCTAGGAAGTCGCTTGTTAGTGGTGGACCGGGTGATTTAGGTGGTAATAATTCTGTGGATTTTGAAAAATCATGGGAAATACTCTCCAACGCAATCCAGCAAATACAGAATAAAAATGTATCCAACTTGTCATATGAACAATTGTATAGGAAAGCTTACATGTTAGTGTTGCGAAAATTTGGTGGTAAATTATATGATAATGTAGCCAGTGTAATTAAGGAGCACTTATTACTAAGAAGACAAGTCATTATGAATAATAATTCCCAAGTTGAGTTCATGAAATCTCTAATAGTGGAATGGGATGAACACCTACAATCTATGAAGTTTATTAGCGATGTTTTGATGTATTTGAATCGTGTTTATGTTAGAGATCATAAAAAATTGTTAATCTACGATTTGGGGATCCAATTATTCAAAGACTATGTTATTCGATATAATAATAATGAAGTTGGATATCGAGTAATAGAGATTGTGATAGATGAAATCACTAGAAATAGAAAGGGGGAAGTTATTACTACTAAACTGTATATCACAAAGATTATTAATATATTGGAATTATTAGTAGAGTCTGACAGTTCAGAGATAACATGTGGGGAAAACTTTTATCAGACATTCTTTGAACCAGCATTTCTAGCCAAATCAGAGACGTACTTCAATCAGTTGGCTGATGAATTTATGAGCTATTCCTCGGGTTCTAGATACCTAACTTGCATTGACCAGTTCATCAAAGAAGAGGAAAACAGAATAAATTTTTACTTGCCTTCTTCAACGTATCCAAAGCTCGTGTCATTGATGGATAATATATTAATTAAGGAAAAGATCGATAAAGTAATATGTCTTCCTTATGATCTGCAAGGTCTATCTTACTGGTTAGAACCTGTAATGACAAATCTTTTCGTCGACGTAAAATCTGAACATTACATATCTTATCTTTCGATTCTTTATGACTGTCTAGTTAGGATAGACTCTGAAAATACTCTTTTAAAAATGAGATTGAAAGACATTATTATTGAGCAGGGTCATAAAATACCAGATTTGGTTAAAGAGCATTTGGCAAATACGTTGGAGGGTGCGTCAGCCAAAAAAAGTGGTTCAGGCAGCTCTTCTTTTGCAATAAAGTATGTAAACAGCATAATAGAATACCAAAATCAAATAATGCTTATCGTCAAAGAAGCCTTTAAGGGAGATTTTTCCTTGGAGCAATGTGTCACTACTGCAATTAAGGATTTTATCAATGCACCACCAAGGAAAGGGGTTGCAAGTGTCAATGCTCCAGAGCTCTTATCGATCTACATTGATTTTTACATAAAACAGAATTCAAAAATGTCAAGTATGAAAGAATCTACAAATGATGATATTACAACAGATGATTTGATTATTAAATCAATTTCATTTTTAAGGTTTATCAAAGATAAAGATTCTTTTGAAGCGCATTACGCCAATCATTTTGCAAAGAGATTTTTGAATTCAAAAGGATCATCTTTACTGGCAGCTGGGAACAACAAATTGGGAATTGATTTGGAAGAGTTAATAATATCAAAATTAAGTGAAGAAATGGGTGCTGCATCCTTAGAAAAAGTTATCAAGATGAATAAGGATATAAATCTGTCCTACGACTTAACAAGAGAATGGAAAAAATATACAATTAAAAATAATAAGATTGATGTGGTGGATTTAGATTTGAAGATTTGTAACGTTAATGACTGGCCAAAGTCTATGACTAAAGATTATAAGAGTTTTTCTAAAGAAAATAATAATGAAGTTAATTTTATATGGTCACGTCAACTTAGACATACCATTGAAGAATTCGAAGAGTTTTGGTATACTGGAAAAAAAAATGATAATAAATCATTATTCTGGTGCCCGAAGTTTGGTTCTGCTGAGCTCAAAATAACTTATCCTTCAAAAACATATGATATCAGTATGTCTACGTATGCGGCAATAATTATGCTATTATTTTCTCCTCAATCGACTAATTCCGATGGGTCTGAAGTTCTGGCGTTTGAAGAAAGCAGAGTGTACACTTACTCTGAAATAAAGGAACTCACAGGAATTCCTGAAGTAGATTTGAAGAGACAATTGCAATCTATAGCAGTAGCCCCACGTCTGCGATTACTTGTTAAATCACCAATGACTAAGGATGTTAATGAAACTGATACTTTCAAATTGAATGATAAATTCAAAGCACCATCTACTAAGGTCAAAGTTTTAACTGTATCAGCATCAGCATCTAATTCATCTGGTAAAAAGAAAGATAATTCGGTAAAGCAGGTGTCTGAACATGATTTAGAATCAGATGAGATACAAGCTAATATTACTGAAGGCCGTAAGATAGAAGTTAATGCGGCCATAGTTCGTATTATGAAGTCTCGTCAAGTTATAAATCATAACGACTTAATTGTAGAATTAGTCAAACAGTTAAGTAACAGATTCCAGCCTCCTATTATATTAATCAAGCAACGCATTGAGGACTTGATAGAGAAGGAGTACTTGAAAAGAGACGATGACGACAAGAGTGTATATCATTATATAGCTTGAGGCTCTAACATGTAAATTATTTAAACTGTAAAATTATAATTATTATGAAGATTCGAATTTTATTATTATCACAATAGATATTTTGAAATCACAACAAGGCATAATGTCAGCTAATGATATATTGGACGTGTTGAACGTACAGAGAGAGGATCTGCAGCCTCCTAAAAAAAAGAAGAAAAGTAATAATGATGCTGTATCGCAAAGACAATCTGGTATGGCGAGAGAATTATACAATTTAATCGGACCTAATACACCCCCCGTATCTCTTAGCAATGCATCTTATAATTCAGGCATTAAGAGTAAATTGGACCTAAAGCCTTCCCCTTGGACTAGAGTGTCATTTACACCAAATTCGGAAAAATCAAATGGAGATCTTAAATTGTACCACTGGGTTAGAGGTTCTAAAGAACTTCTAGAACAGGATCCTGCTAATAAGACTTATTTTTTTGATAAATTTAGTATTAAATTGGATTTGCCAGAATTTGTGGATGAAGAGACTTATAAAAAATATATGGATGAAATTAATGAATCTGATTTGGAGGAAGACTCTGAGAAGCAAACCACGGACGAAATAAAAACAGAAAAAGGCGAGGGCGCTGAGATTTCCCAAGACAATGAAGAAGAAGATAAAGAAGAAGATACTGAAGTAGATAAAGAAAAGAAAGTTGATTCAAATGATAAAACCGCTAATTCTTCGAAAGATCAAGAGGTGTCGGAAGAAAACGAAAGCGATAAGAAATCAGAACAAGTTAATGAAGCTAACGATAATAATGACAAGAAGGAAGATGTTTCTACTACGGAGAATTTAATACCATGGACATATGAGGAATCAAAATATTTGTTTGAGCTTTGTGATGCATTTGAACTTAAATGGCATATAATATATGATAGATTTAATTTTGATACAGATAGGACTTTAGAGGACTTAAAACTGCATTTTTACCGTCTTTGTTCAAAAATTCTTCAAGCGAAGGAAAATTCTAATCCTGCTGTTATTAGTGCCCTTGATTCTTACTCGAAAGGAAAGGAAATCGAAAGGAAACAGTATCTTGAAAGTCTTCTAAAGCGAACACCGGCGGAAATTGCTGAAGAGGAATCTCTTGTTATAGAGGCTCGTAGGTTCGAATTAGCGGCCAAAAAAATGCTTATGGAAAGATCACATTTGTTATCGTTATTAGACTCGCCGCAAACATCACAAAATGTGCAACAATATCAATCCTCTCAAGGAGTTGCAAACTTATATAACAACTTGATGATTATGGACAAACATCAGAAAAAGAGACAAGCTCTTCAGCAGCAAAGGTCATCTAGCAATAATCAAGATCCGATACCTCCCCCTATTCCTATTGCGGCTGCATCATCCTTCAAAAAGGAGAGATCTTTTCAAACTCCGTTACAACAACATTTGTCCGGTGTACTTAAAAATAATCAAGTAACCAATATTAAACAAGATACAACAGCTATACAGCAGCTTCTTATGAAGAGATTAACTGTGAAAGAAGAAGAAGCTTATGGGTTACATTACCACCCTAATGAAAAACTTACACTGGGTGTTGTGTTAAGATCTTTACAAAGATTACCTGGTTTGCAACAGCGTCAATCTGTTTTAAAATCTGTCAATAGTTTATTGCAGGAATTGGATATTCCTACTGCTGGTGGTACTAGTTGGAAGCCAGTAATGCCAACCAGAAAGACCATGGCAAAGTACGATGAATTATTAAAATCCGTTGTTACGTTGCTCGAAATCAAAAAGGGAAAGGATAGATTAGAATCTGAAATTAAATTGATTAGAAGTCAAATTGGATTACAGTAATGTGTATATTATATATGTTTAAGTAGAGTTTTAAAGCTCAAATGATAAGATTTCATCTGTCGCATTTAAGCTGGATCTTGAAATTAGATTTAAAGTATTGTAGCAATTGTCACAAGACTCCTTGACGGAGAGAGTCTCACTTTCCAGGTATTCCATGAGTTGAATATTATGATCCGAGTTATATAAGTGAATGTCCACAAAATTATATTGCGAGTACGAAGATATAAAGTAGTCTTCATATGAATCATTCTTGGTAAGATTTAACACATTGTCTAACAATGATACAAGAAAATGTTTGTCCTTAAATCCGTCAAGTATTAGATATGCGTTAAGATAAATACTGTAAACATAGTATCTTGTTAAATAGCAATAGTATGATACATCAGGCGTTCTGTACTTTTCTGCTATATGAGATAAGTCACAAGTAATCAATAATAAGCTTTTGAAAGTTCCGTCTGATACAGGAATGTTATGATTAGAAAGCTTGACGTATAGATATCTCAAAATGCAACAAACAAAATTCCAGCATATTTTCTGCTTGCTTATAACAGCCTTAGCATAAATGCTTAGCAAATGATATGGTATGTCAATAAATTGAGGTAAAATGTACTTATCCAAAGAGGATATATAATCCTTGTTCAACATTACTGACGTCGAAAGTTCGTTATGAATGAAGACTAATTTATCCTTCCAACTTAAATTAATCCAAGAATTTTGTATAGAGCTAAAAGAAATTTCAAGCTTGTTGCATAAAGAAAGAAATGATTCATTGGATTTTATCAATTCAAGGCAATTGGCTTCAATCACTCTAATCAGACTCTTACAGAATTCTGCATATTCATTTACTTGATAAAATTCATAAAAGTTTTTTTCTAGGGCCTTTAAATAAGCATCTATAAATGATTTCTTAGTTGAAAACGGAGTGCTTTTGTCATTTGATATCCTTTTAACTATATCTGCCACGGTCTTCAATCTAAAATTCAGAACCTGAAAAGTCGATATGTCTTTAAAATAATTTGAATAAGTTCTCTTTATGGTCTCACTATTGGTTATTGTTTGAATTATTAAAGGAAGATATTTCGAACATTCGAGCGCTGCAAACTCTGACATAACTGCTGATATAATAATGTCTATGCAATAGTCTAGATTGGCTACTTTAAGTAACTCATTGTAGAAGTATAATCCAAATTTGGCTCTCAGAAATGAATTACCAATGTAAGGGAAATGTTGTAAAACCAAGATATTCCAATTCTGTTCTGAAGAAAGATTAGTACAATTTATCCAAATTTTAAAACAATCTTCAATAATTTTTTCAATACGGTACTTATTAATACTTTCGCTTAATGGAAATCGGCCCATATACATATTTAATAGTTTTATATTTTTCTTCTGATAATTGCTAATCATAGCCATAGCAGATGTATTTCCTATTAGTATGGCTCTTTGAGGTATTAACTCATCAAGAAACTCCCTTGCTACAGAACAAACTTCGAAAGATATCTGATCCAGGGTAGTATTAATATCTAGCTTTAAAAAAAACTGTAATATTTCAATTCGTAACTTTCCAAAAACGAAGCTTGATGTCTTTAAAATAAATTTTTTCACTACTTTAAGGAATTTTGTCCACAATTTTAAATACCCTGGTTCGGATGTATATAAATCCATGAACTTTTGACCCAATATTGTAAATGATTCATATGGAAACAGGTTTCCTTTCTCAATTGAGATTTCTGTATATGTACCAAGACCTCGTACCATTTTCTCAAATATCCCTATATTATTAGAATCTCTTATTTGTAGTACAAGGTTGTGTAATTGGTTTTTTAGATCAACATCAGATAACTTTGTAAGTAGCAAATCAAAATTAAGCCTATTAATGAACATGATATAGTACTCTCTACCTTTCTCGTAATGATAGTTGCTTGAGGTAAACATCTTTGTAATAAGCCTTTTTTTGCTGAATCCAATTGGTAATTCAGATACGTATATATAAAGTAATTGCATAAAACTTTCAAAGAAAGTGTCGCTAGGAATGTCATACCGAGATCTTACGTTCGATAGCAACTCTGGCTCTACTATTTCATCCACAAAATTGCCGAATTTTCTTGCTGTTACTGAAGAATATAAGGTTGTCATTAACTTTTCTTCGAAGGGCCAGGAGAATTTATCGTGCAAAGCACATATAATTTGCATAAAATTATCATGATTATAGGAATCTTCATCGTTTTTACATTCCTGAAAAACCGTATAAAAACATGTCCAATCGCTGTCTTTTGAGGAAACCATGGAGGCTAAGAAAAATAATAAATCAAATTTAGTGCTGGTATCGCCAACATGTAAAAGATCCACTAAAGCATTATTTATGCATTTCCACCATTCATCTTTCCTCTGAAATAATAAATGCATAAGATACACAGATTCAAAAGAATGTGAATTTTCTATTGCATTAGTTTTAGTTACTTCATCTAGTTTGAAATTTATTAAAAACATTTTCCAATATTCATTGCAATATTTGTTAAAATTTTCTTCGAACTTAACGTTATCTTCTAGTGCAAGCCGATTCACAAATATCATATTGATTCTAAAGAATAGAATTAAGTAAGGGAGAACCTTGGTTTTTGTTCCAGCATCTGATATACTTTTTCCTAAAGTCAAATGATGCAACAATTTATCAAGAGCTTGAAGGTTATTATCCGAAATTGGTTCCTGGATTATTAGTGCCCATTTAATTAAATCTCGTATGCTGACATATAATTCATTCAAATTAGCAGAAGTAAGCTTTGATGTATCTCTGAATATAATAGATAAATAGTTTAAGATTTTATTGCAATTTGAACTAGATAAGTCTTTGTTAACAACCAGAAAATAAAATTTTGCATTCATCAAACTAATCTGCAATTCATCCACATTAAAGAATAATACATTTCCCATCAGTAATTTCCAGATTTTATCAATTTCAATATCATGCAAAATAAATCCTGGAGGGAATTTTTGCTTACTCTTCAAAAAAGGAAGTTCAGACTCCTTTCTGTATTTCTGGTTGTAACCTGTTTTCACGAACTTATCAGAGCTTTCAGCTTCATATATAAGAGTAGATTGAATTGGGTTTCTTGCAAATGTGTATCTAGATTCCAAATCTTTCTTATAGTTTTTTCTAGTAGCTAATGGACTTTTCGTGACTTTTGGCTTATTATGATTCTTGAGACGTCCTTGAATTTTTTTTTTCTTTAACTTCCCATACCCTTTTCTTCTATTTATTTTGCTTCTATGAATTATTTTCCGGTTTGGTTTCCACTGGGTTGTATTTATATTCGCCCTCTTGTTATTAGTTATATATTCATCATCTTCTTCACTAGTTAAATCAATAATTCTTTCGCCCTGATGTGAAAATAGTGGTTTTTCTGCTCTTGGCTTAAAAATGGTATCTGTACGTTTAGAGAAATCAATAGAGGGCCGTTTAACGTATTCGGTGTCATAATCAGATACTTCGCTAGAATAATAATCAGATAATTCTGTAAGCCTATCAAATATTGGTGTCGTCGTGCTGTCATTCTCAGCATTAAAACTAAGGTATTGAACAGGATCATCCAGAAAATCAGATTTATCATCAACAAAATTATACAAATCAATTTCATCATGGTTCCTCTTCGGGCCACTCTTCTTTATAGCTAATCCTTTGCGATATTCTACTCGTTTGCTATCATTTTTATTATTCTTCCTTCTTACGGGCTTGTATATTGCTGTTCTCTTGGCTGATTCAGGAAGCAATCCACGTAAAACATTTTTTTCTCGTCTGTATCTACCACCAACCCTTATAAAGTTATCTGATAAATTTGAATCTGAATCCCCAATTTCATCAGTTTCCATCAAGTTACTTGTTTCATTAAGTTTATTTAAATTTATTAATTCTAGGTCTGAATCCTGAGAAAAAATATGTGGTTCATAAGAGTACTCATCTTGTGCTTTGTATTTATGTAATCTATTTTTCGGTGGTAAGATAGGTTCTTCAGAGTCATAATCTCTTTCTTCATCCTCTTCATTCTCATCATCATCGGGGTAATCAGAAACTCTCTCTTCAGATTTATTTAATTGTGACGTAGAATATGACATCGATTGCTGAGAAGAATCTTCAATAGGTTGCAGCTCTTTTGTTTTTCCTTTCCCAAGAAATGCATAAAAGTTCTTAGCCTTATATTTTTCCTCCTTTGGGTATGCTCTCTTCCTCTTCATGTAAATTTTATTTAAGTATTTTACAATAGTTTCAACATCAGCGTCTTGATCATGCATTTGATTTAAATGTTCAATGTTGGCTAAACCTAACCAGTGTGCCTGGTCTGCCAAATATGGATGAGTGCTAGAGAATTTTCTCTTCCTTAGACTTCTTCGTATTGAATTTTCCTTACTTAATTCTAAAAACGCTTGTAGCCTTGAAGAATTTTCTATCTGTTCATGGTAATCCTGTGTTTTTCCATCTCTCGTTTCTTCTACGAGAGGATGAATAGATGCTGTTATTTCGTTATTATTAGTGATTGGATACATTATTTCCAAATCTTTGTCATTATTATTATTACTATTATTATTATTATTGTCATTATCATTATTTATGTTTTCATTACTTATGCTTTCATTATCATATTGTTCAACTTCTTCAAATAAGTGTGCAAACCTAGAATTTTTTAGAGTTTGTGCTGCACCCTGTCGAAACTCTATAGGTAAATTTACTAATACCCGATATATATCTGAAGCGGAAACAACATTCAGTGTTAATGAAGGTATCTCCTCGTCAGAATCCGATATGTACTCCAGCATTTGATAGTTTGTTGATCTTCTTCATACGTTATAAATACTCATAAATTCTACCTTGTAACGCGTAAATATCAAAAATATAGTTTCTCTTCTCCTTACTCAAGTATCCAATTCTTTTTTTTGGTAGAAATTCAGTTTTAATTTAGCACTGATATCTATTTACATTAAATTTTTTAAAACTTAAATACGATTTTCTCGCGCATTTAAAGTTAAGAAGTGAACTGCAAAAAATGTTAGATCCACTTCTACAAACGAGAATATGAATTTGTCATATTGAAGCCACAGAGATTAAGAAACTAAGATTTTCTATATGGGATCTTATAAATACCTCGCTTATTTGGTTAATTTTTTTATGAAAAGTATGATATTTTTTAAATTTTGTGAAAGTTATATGAATATATATGAAATATTTAATAAATTTTTATTATAGTAAGTTAATTTTCACTATTATTATTATTTTAGTATGACTTTTAAAGAATATAAGAATATCTTATAAAGCAATTGTTTATAATAAAATTCGTCAAAATTGATACATTTCAATATTTGTAAGTTAAGTGAAATTATTTGAATAACAAATAGGGCGTGTGGTCTAGTGGTATGATTCTCGCTTTGGGCGACAATCTAGTTAACTGGATTGATTACTACAAGCATGCGAGAGGCCCTGGGTTCAATTCCCAGCTCGCCCCTTTGTTTTTTTTTTTCTCACAATTGGTATGAATCTCCCATTGTCTCCTGATCGCATTCCAAATAGTCGTCATCAGTGACGCATAAGAAGCTAGGCGATGAATTATAATCCAAGAGTTTTATTTCTTCTGATGGAGTTTCCCACTCACTGAATCTTAATTTATTCGACAGTATCATGTACGAGTTCAATGCTCGGGTTTTTTTGATACTTATTTTTCTCATTTTGCAATCTTTTAACAAAAGATAGCTAAACCGGATAAACATTTGCCCCGTACTATTTGCCCCAATGTTGCAGGTATAGCTTCCAGTAATTTGTGAGGTTGATCCGACTGCCCAAGAATAATCAAAAGTTTCCGTTATGTATGTTGTAGAGAAGCCTGCTGCAAGGTCAATTGTTCCCACCTTTCCGACAGATGTTGAAAAAGTACCACCGAGTGTACCACCATCGCCGTATTCATTGTTCAAACAGCCAGTTAACGGTATAAACTCAGTAAATTGTGTCTCATAGTCAGCCTTTACGAATTGGTACCAAGTTTGTTCCAAAGAATCTATTTCATTATTGCCGAGGAATATCTCCAGCGGTATCCCAAAGCCCTTTGATGCAGAATTCAATTTTGATGAGTGTAAGACAACCGAACTGGAGTTCTGGAATATGATAATATTATTGATATTATCATATATATTTTCATCAATTTCTCTGGGATCCTCCATTTCAGTCACAATTACGTCATTCTTATCTAAAAAATCAATATGTGAAAATTTTACATCTTTCACCAGTAGTTGCTCACCGGAAGCTAATTGTATGACTAAAAAAATTACTACTGGCAATAAGAATATTGTCAGAACCATTATTATATATGACTATATACTACAAATTACTATTCTTCTTATTTGCATTTTTTATATCAAAAAGTACTAAAATTTTTGTTATGCATTATCTTGGCGAGGGTTTGAAGTTTGCCATAATAATGTATCTAATTAACCCAATTTATAATGCGTAGTAAAAGTGCGCATAAGTACGCGTAGTATATTCAGCTCTTCATTAGCTTACGGTTAACAAACATGATTATACTGAGAAGACTACAGTTTCCATTAATGCAGTATGATTGCAATTTTTTTCAAAGAAAAAAATGGCTAACGTGATACATAAGCAGAGTTTATGCAAGTCCTCTAGGAGTTACCAGACAAGAATTCAACATTTTTGTGTAATATTTGATGGCTTGTACGGGATTATAGAATTCATCCCTAGTGACCATGACGGCTCCGATCAATTATTAATACTTGCTTTATTTGTAAATAGACTTCAAGTTTATAGAAAAGATCAACTAGCTAGAAGAGAATGGGTATTAACAATCCTATACCAAGGAGCTTGAAGAGCGAATCTAAGTATGTACTTCTTAGACGAAAAGCATAGAAGTTTCGGTACTAACAGGTTTAGAAAAGCGGCAAAGATTCTTGCCTCATTTATTAAACCAAACCAAGTAGCAGGTCCAGAGCTGGTGATTCCACCTGAGATATTGCAGAATGCAAAGGGATTAGCAGTTATCACAGTTTTAAAGGCTGGGTTTTTATTCTCAGGTAGAGCAGGATCTGGTGTTATCGTTGCAAGATTACCAGACGGGGGATGGTCTGCTCCTTCTGCAATTGTAACAGCAGGTGCTGGTGTTGGTGGACAAATTGGTGCTGAGTTGACCGATTTTGTGTTTATTCTTAATTCCAAAGCTGCTGTTGATTCATTTGCACAGATGGGATCTGTCACTTTAGGTACTAATATTTCTGTTGCTGCTGGTCCATTAGGTAGAAATGCTGAGGCTGCTGGTACGGCGTCATTGAGAAGTGCTTCAGCTGTTTTTGCTTATTCGAAAACTAAAGGTTTATTTGCAGGTGTCTCTCTTGAGGGATCTGCTATCGTCGAAAGGAGAGAAGCAAACAGAAAGTTTTACGGAGAAAGATGTAAAGCAAGGCAGATTTTAGCGGGCGATGTTGAAATACCTCCAGCATGTGCTTCATTAATGAGAGTTTTAGAAAGCAGAGTTTTTAACAGCAGATACATGGAAGATATATATGATGATGATTATTATGACGATATTCCTGATGAGTTTTCTGATAGTACGTCAGAATATTCTTCAAGAAGAGTACGTCAAAACACTACAAGTTCTAGGAGGAGATACTCGGATGATTATTCAGATAATTATTCGGATGACTATGATTCAGACGATGGATATTCGAATAACAGAAGACGGGCCTCCACCAGAGGATCGTACAACCAGTCGCGTAATAATAAGGCAGCTTGGGAAGATGATATTTATGATAGAAGAGATAGCAATGTAGACAATTTAGGTAGAAGATTGAACAAGACTACCCTTGGAGGTAATAGTCCTCTGAGGCCAGCAGCATCTTCAAAGCCAAACTTTGGTACAACGAAAAAAGGAAGCGGGAATCAAGCTATAGCATTATATACTTTTAGTGGAGAACAACCAGGTGATTTACCATTCAAGAAGGGTGATGTGTTAGACATCTTGAAAAAGAGTGAAACTGTTGATGATTGGTGGACAGGAAGGAATAACGGAGTCACTGGTATTTTCCCAGCGAATTATGTTGAATTAATTTAATGAACAATGTTCTTTATATATTATAATTTTTATTGACTTTAACTGTAACAATAAATATGTACTATTTTTTATACCACAAGGTTTAAATAAAAATCAAGTAACTTATCACGAAGTAAAATCTAATTAGAATTCTTAGTCAAATTGGAAGTTCTCTTTTACGAAATGGCTAACAACAATTTTTCCTTCTTCAAAATTTTCATCACTAGGTCTTACAATTGCACATGCGTGCGCAAATTTAGTTTTCCTTATCACAATAGGGAACTTTTTCCACTGTAGTGAGTTCAACAGAGTTATTATTTGTTTTTGGTACGTCGTAAGGTTCAATTTATTCTCATTTGAACGAAGGTCATCATCCAGTTCATTATCATTAAGTGCATCAAACACATTTTCCATAAAATTATCTGTGTGATCCGTTACATGATTATTAATATCTATTTCAAAATTATCAAGTAACGAGTTATTCTTTTTACCTTTGTTAAAAAAAGGCATGTCTTCTATCAAATTGTCTTCCTTTAAATCCTCATCAATCCCTGTAGAAATATCCTCATTTATCATATCATAAAGGTGAATCATATTATTTGAAGTGTCTCTAAAAAAAGCAGAAACCCTTCTGTTTAACTTTATTCTTTCAACAAGAGAATTTGTAGTAAACCAAACAAACCAAAGGGGTGATAATATTAAAACTTTTGTGAATATTTTAATCCAGTTGAAATATTTTTGCACTTTTCCTTGTGGGGCTGTAACTCCTTCAGTATCTTGCGATTGAATAACCTTTTGGTCGGCCCTTAATACTGGTTTTGAATAATCTATAACAACAGGATCATAATTATCGATATAACTAAGTTCAAAGTCTTTTCCAGACAGAGTATTAGTCGAATCAAAAGGATCACTATCTGAAATTGAAGACGTAAACCACGATGTTCTCTTATCATTCATTATGTTTGCGTAAAGACTTCTACTTTTAAAATTCTTTAATGCTTTAAAAAAGTAAGAATTCGAATCTGTCATCCACACAAGTAAAGGCAAATGGTTCTTGTTTTCTTTTATACTGATAGATTTTGTGTCTTTCAAGAATAATTGGCCACCAGTGTGTGCCAAGAAGAATGGTGCAAGTATATTGAATAATGTAACAGTTAACCCTGAACCAGGAGTTAATACTCCAACATGTGGAGTACAAAACGTAACAAAATTTATCGGTTCAATAGTATCAAAATACTTATTGGAATATAATATTCCAATAGCATACCTAGATATTAGGCCCCCCAAACTATAGCCTACAATAGAGAACTTAGTTACTTTATCTTTTTCTGTTGAAATGTCTTTAGTGATTTGTCTAATTTCATCAGATATACGCTTTCCATTCACATCAACCCCATCATAGGTTAGAAATCCCGCATGTGACCCAGTATTATAAACATATAATTTATCTTTTATTCCTGATTTCTCGTGTTGTTCAACCAAACTAGATTCAATATATTCCATATGGGAAGAGTTTCCCCAAAGACTATAAAGGTGTTAGCATAGTACTTTAGAATACCTTAAAGTTACATTACATACCCATGAACTAAAACTACCAAATGAATGTTTACCATTGAAATAAATAGTTAAATTTTAAATATTAAAAATTCTAAAATTACTGAATGTGATCTTGTATAAACCGAGCTTATCGTTATGTCTTATCAATCCTGTATATAATTCAAAATTATATGCATTTTGATGGGTCTTAAATTGATGAAATTTACATCACCAGATCAATCAAAGTATTTTGTTGTGAAGTTAAAATAAATTTTGGCTATAAACCTGTAGGGCAGCTAGATATGAGACCATCTTATATAAAATGCGATATTAATAATATGGTAGATTTATCTTTTTTTCACTTGGCTTGCTGAGGAAAAGAAACGTTTAACATGCCACTTATTATTAACTATATGGCCCAATTAGACTAGTTAGGTTATGAAAAATCTACTACAGTTCTATATAGAACTTATAATAAATGGAAATTTGAGATTGAACTCGATCATCATCTAAAGGGTATGGTTGATGAAGTATACATATTTTGTTCAATACATCCTTATATGCTTTCTCTACCTTAGTTGGAGAAGCGTAAGAGATTCCGACATGAGAACTATTGTTAAAATTGCTAATGAATTATCCCATAATTAGAGTAAATATTTTTTTCTAGCTTTACTCGACGTTTTTGATTTACGAGGTGCGTCCTCTAGACCTGTCCATCCCACATGGGCGTACTTATTTGATTAATTTATGCGAACCGTTAATCAATATGCATCCCATTCAATAGACCGTCACCAGTATAAATGCAATAATTGAATGCAAAAACTACCTAGACTATTTCGAGTTTGATCACTAGTGCGAATTGATAGCTTAGTAATTATTAATTAAAAAAATTATAAACTAAAAAATTAGCTAATAAGACTATTTCTACTTCAATAAATCGTATCTATCAGTTTCAAAGCCCAGAATACTTTCTAACTACATATAATTATCTATCTATTAGAGCTGCTATTAAATGGGGAGATATATGACTATCTAGTGGTTATGATATTTTTGAAAAAAAATGTTGTTATGTCAATAGATTTTTGCAGTTAATATAATGCATGAGATATAAAAATTCATGCATGTGAGTTGTTTCATGGTTATTCTCACTTTTTTGAAACGTTCACGATTAGTTCACAATTAAATTCACTGAATGATATAGGATGAGGTACTATTCTAACTAAATATAGTAAAGGTAAATCACAAGTATCAAATTCTTTCTGTAAATTCTTTTCTGATGAAAAGCTTTTTTTTTTTCGAGTTCTACTGTAAAATTAGTTAAGTTTAGACTAACAATGCATCGTGTGCAATCTACATAGAAAACGTGTGTGATAATTAAATTCAATATTACTGGAGAGTAAACTAGTTTTCCAGATAATATATAAATATATGCAATTACTATAATTTATTGTAAATATGCCCTAATAATCAAAGACAATATGGCAACCAGAGACCTTCCAAAATCTTTTAAAGATTTGCTGACTTCATGGATTCCAAAAGCCAGAAACGAACTTAACTTGAAAGCAAGCGATGATGTTCAATCATCATCTTTCAACCAGGAAATTCTGAATAAAGATCAAGATATTTACTCATTGGAGCCCCAAGAAAAAACAAAATTACTGAATTTATGGCCGGTTATTACTGCAGGTGTGGGATTATTTTCTGACGGTTACATAAACAACTCTATCTCCACTGTTAGTTTATGTCTTAGTAATATTTATGGTACTCAGTATTCTGATTCAACAGCTATCTCATATGTTTCTGCCATAGCATTTGCTGGTACGGTTCTTGGTCAATTATCTTTTGGATATATCAGTGATTACTACTCTCGTAAAACAGGAATGATGATTTCAACGGCCATTTTAATATTATTTTCTATATTATGTGCTGGTGCATGGGGAGTTGGTACGTCAGGAACAAACGCGGGAACTCTATTTGCAGTGATTGCAGCCTACAGGTTCTTAATGGGTATTGGTATAGGTGGAGAATATCCTGCTGGATCAGTTGCTTGTTCTGAAGCTTCCAATTCTTTACCACCATCAAAAAGAAACCGTTGGTTTGTGCTCTTTACTTTATTTATGATCGATTTTGGATTTGTAATTGCTGCATTTGTTCCAATGGTACTTTTATGGATTTGCACCCCAGATCACCTTCAGCCAGTCTGGAGAGTAACTATTGGTTTGGGTGCAATTATGCCTATATCTTTGTTTTTCTTAAGATTAAAATGGAAAGAGAGTAAAGAATTTCAAGCATTAAATTTAAAGAAAGCTTCTATTCCTTATTGGTCAGTATTGAAGTTTTACTGGTTAAGACTAATGGTTTGTTCCATCTGTTGGTTTTTATATGACTTCACTTCTTATGCATTTTCTAGTTACTCCACTGTGATTATAGCTGAAGTAATCCCTGAAGGTAATATGTATCAAACATTTGGATGGAATGTCGTTTTTAATTTATTCCTAATTCCTGGTGCATTTTTAGGAGCCTTTTCTTGTGATTATATTGGCCCACGCTTAACAATGGCACTTGGGTTTGGTTTACAAGGTATAATTGGGTATCTTTTTGCAGGTTTTTACGGTCCATTGAAAAAGCACATAGCTGCCTTTACTGTAATCTACGGATTGTTTCAGAGTCTTGGTGAGTTTGGCCCGGGTGGTACCACTATCGTTGTCTCGTCCAAAACATGTGCTACTCCAATAAGAGGTCAATATTTTGGAGTCGCAGCTGCTATTGGGAAAGTAGGTGCATTTTCAGGTACATACGCATTTCCTATTATAAAAAAGAAATACGGAGATAGTGCACCATTTTGGGTTTCATCTTCTCTTGCATTAACTGGTGCTATAGTGGCTTTATTACTCTTACCCGAAATAAGTAAAGACTCAACAATTCAAGAAGATAGAGCCTTTATGAAATATTTAGAATCGGAAAATTACGATATTTCTAAAATTATGGCCGTTACCTATAATGATTTGGAAGAGAACGATTCTGTCAAAAGTACGAAGAAAGATTCTATAATGGTTCAAGTAAATACTCTCGATTAAATTATATAGGAAAATACATAGAATACTAAGTTAATCTTGAATCCTATACGGAACAATTTATGCTGTAGACGTATACACTACACTAAAATAGAACAAAATAATATCAAATAACAATACAAGACTTTCTGGTTAAGTACCGATTTATGAAATTTATATACAAGTTATTTAGGAATCTATATCATTCTATGCATTTATTGATAATTAATGCAGAAGCTACACTTACATTCAACGAATCCACTATATCATCCTGTTCTACTCTGGCTTTATCCAATCCTACTAAAAAGTCAGACTTTATTTTGAGGTTAGTCCTCACACCTTCTCCTTCACTTCCCATTACAAGCAAAATTGGAGATTCTGCTAAAATACCTGCCAAATCAGAAAGTTCTATAAACTTCTTCAGTAAATGATATTCTACCTTCAGGTGCCTATTTTTCAAGTCCAACTTTTCTTCTTCATTTGGTTTTGAACTAGTGGAGATTACATTCCAACCATTCTTCTTAATAGACTCAATAAACTTAAAGCTATCATCAGTTTGGTAAATAGTCATTAAATCTATCGATCCAGCTGACGATTTACTAGCAACGGGCCCTAATTTTGCAGACGCATGTTCAGGTACAACTATGAAGTCAGCACCAAGAAAGTAAGCAGATCTTATAATGGCACCTATATTCTGAGGATCTGTGATTCCGTCAAGATAAATACCCAATGGAAATTTCTTTTGAGATGGATCTGAGAACTTACGTACAACCGTTTTCTTAACATCTACCTCAGTATTGTATAATTCATTGAAAATACTTACATTGTATTCTCCACTTTCTACATCACATTCACCTAAATCCTCAATAATAGGTAATATTAAAGGTTTTGTCTCTAAAACAACACCATTATGAACACCATTATCTGAGATCATATTAAGTTCCCCCTTTGAGTCTTTTTTGACAACTTTCAAGCCATATTTTTTAGCTAGTTTAATGATTTGTTCATCCTTATTATTATGAATAAAAAGCTTATTATACAGTTCTCTTTTGTTAGCAGTTAATGCAGCACGAACAGAATGTGTTCCGTATATATATTCACAAAGAGGATTCTTGAATGCCTGGGAGAAACTGACTCTATCATTTCTCAGTCTGTAATTTTCCCTGTAATTTTCCCTGTTATCATTCCTGGAAGCATCTACTCTAGTTTTACGAAGTCTTCTTTGTCTATCCACTTTTTCATTTAATCTCTTTCTCTCTTCATCACTGATAGATCCATATTTTCTCATGAAAAACTCATCTTTACTTATATTCTGTTTCTCCCATTGCTTTACAGGAGTCTTTGTATATGGTAAATTTTTATCAAATGACTTAGTGCCTTCATTCAGATAGTGGGGCTTATACACCGATTTTATACTAGATTTATTAAGATGATTCTTAGAGGTGCTAAATGCCCTGGATGTTATCTTTATCATTATATTTATTAAGTATAATTGCTGAAAAATTTAGTGAAATTAAATTATCAAAAAAGTGATGCGAATCAAAAATTCGATGCATTAAAACCAAGAATCCTTTACAAGTTGGTTTAAAAAAAATAAGAAATGCTATAAAAGAGTAAATAGCCCTTCTAATGACTTAGTGATTAAAAAGTTTAAAATATTAAAAATTAAAGTATTGAAAATAAATAATAATGTAAAATTGTAGGAGTTATTTACAGAAATGAAATGTCGTCTTATCTCTTGAGATATTGATGACAAGCTCTAATGCTTAGAATAAAACACCCTTAGTACTAGGAACTTCATCAGTACCGTTACTAGAAATTGCTTCTTTTATAGCTACAGCCATAGCTTTAAAAGCACTTTCGGCTCTGTGGTGATCATTAAATCCTCTCAAACAGTCGACATGAATGGTTATATGTGCACCTTGAGCAAAACTCTCGATAACGTGAGGAATCATTTCACAAGAAAGATCACCAATCTTTTCTCTCTTTAATCCCAACTCAACGACCGCATATGGCCTATTGGATAAGTCTACGACAGCCCTACTCAAAGCTTCATCCAATGGAGCAAAACCAGTACCAAATCTCTTTACACCCTTGACATGACCAAGAGCTTTATGGAATGCAACACCCAATGCAATACCAACATCTTCAGCAGTATGATGATCATCTATGTGTAAATCTCCAATACATTCAATGATTAAAGACCAACCAGAATGTTTGGCCAAAGCATGCAACATGTGGTCCAAGAATCCAATACCAGTTTGGACTTGGATAACTTGAGAAGATGTGTTTTGGGTAGCATGATCATCCTTATCGCTATCTTTTTTATTCTTATCTTCATAAATGGATTCCTCAAGAGCTATATAACCCCCATCCAATGAGACAACTATTTGGATCTTAGTTTCGTTTGTGATTCTCTTAACAGTGGCAGTTCTAGGCATCGTTGTCTCTCCAAAGTAATATCAAAAGAATGAGTAATAATTCGCTTAGAGAGCCCTTACCAAAAATTATTGATTTTGTGTAATTTTTATTTCAGACTACAGGACAACCGTAAATGGTAAAGGCTATTAAAGAAAAGTCTTTTCAGACACGGGGAAAATTAGTAAAGAATTAAACAAGATAGTAAAGAAAATAGGAGATAGGAAGATTATTTTATAGCAAAAATGACATCCACAATTCAGTACAAGCGTACTGAAGTTATTGGGCGAGGAAAGTTTGGGGTGGTATATAAAGGTTACCACAAGCAAACTAGACAAATCGTTGCAATAAAGGTGCTAAATTTAGACACCCAAGAGGACGAGGTGGCAGATGTTCAACAGGAAATCCAATTTTTAGCAGAGCTTAAAAATGCACCTAATGTAACACATTATTATGGATCATTTTTGGTAGATACTAAACTATGGATCATCATGGATTATTGTGCTGGAGGATCTATCAGAACATTATTGCGATCAGGTATATTTGAAGAAAGATACATTGGAGTGATAGTGAGAGAGTTACTGGTGGCACTTCAGGCTGTACACAAGATGGGAGTGATCCATCGAGATTTAAAAGCGGCGAATGTCCTTATTACAAATGATGGAAATGTTCAGCTATGTGATTTTGGGGTAGCTGCAAAGGTAACGTCAAATAGCATTAAAAGGTCAACCATGGTGGGGACGCCATATTGGATGGCACCAGAAGTCATACGAGAAGGTGACACTTATAACTCAAAGGCAGATATATGGTCATTGGGGATCACTATATTTGAAATAGCAACAGGAAACCCACCATACTCAGAAAAGGATGCAATGTGGGCAATGCAGATGATTTCAAAGCAAACCCCTCCAAGATTGGAAGGTAGAGAATATTCAAGTGCTCTAAAAGAATGCATTGCTCTTTGTCTTGATGAGAATCCAGAAGAGAGACCCCTGGCAGAGGACTTGCTTAAATGTAAATTAGTGAAAACTTACAAAGGATTTACTACAAATATCTTGAAGGAACTTATATCAAGATATTTATTATGGAGGGATCGAAATACTTCTAGGGAATCAGTTTTCATAAATGTAGAAGAGGACGCACAAAATGGAGCGAATAACAATTTGCAAGTTAAGTGGGATTTTGATTCTTTGAGTAGTAGAGAATACATCATTGAAAATGATATAGATATCGATAATGTGAAAAATAACTATGACTATAATGATGCCACTGATACTTATCAGACCCAACGAACCCTTCAAGCAGGAAGTAAATATAATACAGAAAATAATACAATACCTTTGAGCCATAATAATACAACACTTAAAACAGCTAATACCGAATCCAAAAACGAAATTCCTAAGTCGTTACTTCTGTTATTCGAAGAGAACGAGTCGACCATTGAGGAAAATACTATCCCAGAAGAAGTTCCTCAGAATGGATTAAATGAGAATAAACAATCATTAACTATAGAAATTCCAGATATGGATAATCTTTCTAGTTTTAACAATAGTGCCCAATCATCTAATAATAATAGTGTACAATCTACTCCACATCTTCAGTTGAATAAGCCACCTCCATTATACCATTCCCAATCAGCTTCTGCAAGCTTAGAATCTAGATTTTCTACTAATTCTGCAACAAATCGTCCGAGAAAAAAGACGATTTCTAATAGTACTGGAAGTACTTCTACTAGTGCCCTACAGCCATCTCCTCATACGCCACCTTACAATAATCCTCACAAATCACCATCAAGTTCTGGAATAGGGAATCAACTGACGACATCAGTGACACTCTCGCCATCGAAATCCATGAAAGCATTACAAGCAAATTCAAACCCACTTCTACAGCCAATAAATTTTAAATTGGGTGAAAATTCGGGCAATTCTGCTTCGTCAGCTTCAAATCAATCTATACAACCTAATTCATCGACTACAACAAATAATACTATGGCTGCATCGGCATCAAATTTGCTGAAAAGGAGGCCTCCCCTTCATATTCAAATGCCTACTCCATCTAATTTGTTTAACAATCTATCTGCATTAACGAATGATGACATCGATTCTTCCACACAGCATGACGAAAACGTAAACCAGTTTGGAATCAATCCATCTCAGGTAGCCAATTTCCCATTGACTATGACACCTGTAACAGAAAAATCACAGGACAAGGTTGTTCCTCATTCTTCCCTTAATTCTGAGACACTTTCTGAAGATGTTGGTACGCGTGAAAAGTCAGATTCAGTTTCTAGTCTAAGATACCAACAAGGCAGAAAGGTGAGTTCTTCCAATCTTTCTAGTCTTGCGCCTAATGCTGCCAACTCTCTGAATTCCAAGCTCTATTTACCCAGATCCAATAATCTCAACAGTACTTCTCCAAATGTTGTTGCAAACAACCAGGCTAAAAGCAAATTTCCAACGATTCCTGCAATTAACAGTGAGTTTTTTTTGGATTCTAGTTCAAAGCTGAAACTTATTAATGACCTCGATTCAATGATTAAACTCTTTAATCAAGGATTAGATGCTTTAGAAGATTTATTATAGTTCTAGTTAAATACTTTATCGTATAATGTCGCGAATGTCGCGAATAGTTTTTAGAAATATGATGTAAATGTTCTGAACTTATATCAAATGGTTATATAATAGACATATAGGCTATAAAATGGCCCCTCGAATAAGAAGGCGGATCACATCCACGAAGCGTGAAGAATTAGAAAAACAACAACGTGAATTAGCGCAGACAATCGTAAGACCATTTGAAGTATTATCTGGTTTACCTGTTTCCTTTAGTTCACCACAGGCAAGTGATAATCATGCTTTAAAAAATCCCTTAACAGTGAAAGATTCCGGTGTATTCTATCGATCTCTAATGAAATCTAGGTATACATATGTACATATATGTCCTATGTTCACTTTATACTGGATTAAGCAGAGTTCCTACGCAAAGAAATTGGCCGAACAAGATAAGCCATTACCAAAATCTGCAAGGGAAGAGAATACTACTGGAAGAAGTCCTTTATTAAGTGGAGATGTGAGTGCCAGAGATGTGATGGTCAAGTTATGCGATGCATCAATAACCTTAGGGCCCCATGATTTTGAAATAAGATTATTTATTGCAAAGGATGAAAGATCAGAAAAGAACAATAAAAAAAAAGATGATAGCAAAACTAAAGATCCAAAGTTATCAGATCAATCAGCGAGTAACAATAACATAGATTCAACTCCTCAATATCCCAATAAAATAGCGAATATATCTTCTCCTCAAAAGAAGTTGGAACATCTACCAATTGATCCTGCTTTAGATTCCCTGGATATAAAAGGAGTAGAGAAAACAGATAATATAGAGGAGCAACCTGTATTGGATAAGAGTGGTGCAGTTATAAGCAAGAAGACTTCTGATGCAACCACTGAAGGAGAAACGAAGGAAAAAGAAAATATAACAAACCCCGATTTAGATCTTAATACCTCAGACGAAAATTCGGGTTTAAATACACTGGATAAAAATGATGATATACAAGGCACTCTGGTTAATACTCTTGATAAAGAGAATAAAGAGAATAAAGAGAATAAAGAGAATAAAGAAGATAAAGAGAATAAAGAGAAGAAAGAGAAAGAGAATAAAGAGAAGAAAGAGAAAGAGAATAAAGAGAATAAAGAAGATAAAGACAATACACATGACTCTACAATAAATACACAGAGTACCAAATTGGATAATATTACTCCTAATAAAGATAATTCTCTGGTAGAAGCAGCAGAAGAAACGGGAACAAAAATAGGAACAAACTTAGGGCCAGCACCAGGAGCTGGGCCCCTGCCAGGAGTAAACGGCCCCGATTCTGCTAATATGCAATCTATTGAAAATACAATTATGATATCAAATTTGAATACGATAGCAAGGACGGACACTTCTCTAAATGCATTAATGAAAATAGTTGCCCTGGGTAAAGCTTCTCCACAAGAAATCATAAAGTTTCAAGGTTATATAAAAAGAGCCAGGGAGATGGGACCCCAACCTCATCATGCTTATCTATTTGCACAAAATCCAGGATATTACCCGTATGGCTCTAATATGATGAAAGGAAAAAAAATAAAGGAAAAGAAGCCTCAAAAAGAAAAGAAATTGAAAAGTAAGATTCCTAAAGATCAGAAGTTAACAGCTTTTCAGGAGAAATATTTATCAGATGCAACTATTTTATTTGAATTTGTTGAGAATGCTAATGTTAGATTTGTATTTCCTAAAAATGCTATTTGTGAAGTAATAGAACCGGAAAGAAAGCAAAATATAAATGAGGAAGAAGATATAGGTGAAGTGAAGGATATCCTAGTAAGCTTTTTATGGATACATAATCAAGAAGAGATCGATGAGTACGAAAAAAAGTTATCCGAGTACAATAAAATTATGGAAGAAAGAGAACAAAAGGAAAACCCACAAGCAGAGAATTCATCTGTTGAAGGTGAAGCTAAAACTCAATCAGTTCAGAAAGAATCCGACAATAATGGTGTCGCTGAGGAAGAAGCAGCTGGAGATGAGCACGAAGTGAAAACTGATAGTTCTATTGTCGTTAATAACGAGACTGAAGAAGTAAATAATACTAAAGATGAATCAACTGATAATAATCAAGTAGATCAAGTTAATAAAAAAGCTGTTGCACCTCGAAAGAATACCAGAAGACGTAAATACACAGCACCGAAACGGAATTCAATCAGGAAGTTAGAAATGCCAATCGAACCAGAAAAGAGGTTTATGTCAATATCATTCACCATCCATAATGTGCCATTAAGGTTTATTCCGATTGTGACAAATAGTTTTAATAAACCTGAAGATGTCCAGAAGTATATGCTGGATGTTTTAAAGAATGGGACAAGGACGCCAAACTTCTATTTGTGGTACCAAGTGGATGGAAAATTGGATGAAGATTTGGCCGAAAATATTAGAATTCAACTTAATCAAGAAGAAAAAAAACTAACGGGTATACCAATTACCAATCTTTCAAATTCCAAAAAAAGACTTAAAAAGGATAAAGAACCAAAGCAAAAGAAATCAAAGGTAGAAAACTCTAACTCACTGACCGAGTTAAATGTCCCAATAGAGCCTCTGTCTATAACACCAAATGCTCCTATAGTTCAAAATCAAAATCAAACTCATACGATCGCATCCCCACCAAAAGAACAGGAAATTAAGACAGAATAACTCCCGTCTCACGCATTACTTAATAGATTATAAACGTTTATGTATTACTATTTATATGTATGTATGAAAATTATTTACAAATGATTTGTTTAATTGGATGTGTTAATTAAGTTTAACAAACTTTCTAAGTTAGCATTATCTTTAGTATTCCTTTCTGAAGCGTTTCCGAATATTGGATTTGAGGCTTGGTAAGAGGATTTATCGAATAATTCAGTATTATTTTGTGTCCTTTGCATCCAAGAACCAGCTTTAACACCATCGGCATAAATTCTAACTCTACCATTTTCAGTAATTTCAGCTTCATTAATCTTGAATGGCATAAAAAATTGTCTAGAATGTCTACCTGGAAAATTCTTAGAGTAATTGTTTTGTAACAAAGTTGTACGATCATTGACACTAGCGACAAAACCACCAATTGCTGCTTCTCTATCACCTACAATTCTACCAGGAGCAACAACACCATATTTGACACCATTTGGAGAATTCATCAACCTACCCTTTTGAGTGTACGAAAAGCCTCCAGTTCCTTGAATCTTAGGAGGAGCTTGTCCTGGTTGGTTAATGTACGATTCCAAAGATTTACTGTTCCTCTCTATTTTATCCGAGTTTAAAAATTCTTTCAATAAATCCATAAACTTCTTCATTGGAACAGAAGAGAGAATTGCTTGTGGGTTATTTTCAACTAACCAGTGCTTGAATTGTTTGTATAAGTCAGGGTTTTTCTTTAAGAGTGCTTTTACTTCACCAACGCTTGCTTTGTTTGATAAATTAAAT
The DNA here is from genome assembly GCA_030563145.1 of Schwanniomyces polymorphus var. africanus. Taxonomy (NCBI): domain Eukaryota; kingdom Fungi; phylum Ascomycota; class Pichiomycetes; order Serinales; family Debaryomycetaceae; genus Schwanniomyces; species Schwanniomyces polymorphus. The sequence continues at coordinate 241,963 of JAKUBG010000012.1, forward strand.
GCAGCTAAGATACTATCATCATTAGTAGCAGCTCCAGTCTTTGTAGAGTCTGATGGAAATAAGGGGTTATTATCATTAAAGTAGTTTTTCAAAACGAGTCCAGATTCTTGAAATTTTATTCTATTATATAACTTACCTGAGTATTTTTCAACATCTGGCATATTTTTAGCATTGTCGATATCGTTATAGACAATGTGAGAGTATCCAATTTGTTTAGGTAAAGCAGTTTTAATACCAAAATTTGATCTTATAGCACTTGACTTCGGCGTATATATAATTTGATGAGTGGGAATATGAGAATTTCCTCTCAAAGTTTTGTTTAATGGAGTGGCCACTTGCGCCAATTTTGAATTTTTCACAAGCCTATAGAGTTCCTGATTATTCATATTTAGAATTAGACCCTTATTACTGAATAAATCCAGGTAATTACAATACTCAGAATCCTGATCGTTTATTAGTGGTGAGAAATTGAAAAATATTAAATTTGACATTAGAGAATTACACAAAGAAACATATTTACCCGGATACCACGAGCTAACAAGAATATGACAAGGTTATACCAACTCTATTACACTCGGGGATATTTGTAGAAGGATTTAAACCTATTTTAATACCTGTACTAACCAAGAAATCCTTAAACTTACCTTCCCATAATACTTTTAGTACTCTGTTATTTAAACTCGTAGAACATTTCACAACACTTGAAAAATCACTTTCATTCACTAAATGCTGGAATGCCGTCATTATAGTGCCATTATTTGACTGAACTGGGACCTTTCTACTTAGCTGAGGGGTGTCTTCGTCTAAGTTATCTGTTTCTCCAAAGAAAGTAGGATTAATATGATAATAATTATCCAAATTTTGAATTGGATTTATTATATTACTAGATGCATTGTGATTCAAATAGGTGGATGTTTTCAATGGGATAATTTCTGTTCTATCATTTGGGTCTCTTCTATATTCTTCTTTATTAGAATTAGTGGTATAATTAATCGGAGTTTTCATATTGGTAGTATATCGACCAGAATTCGAATAGTTAAACAATTCGAACCCTACAGATAAATTACTAGCGTAGGAAAAAAAGTTAAAATCATATTTCGATGAAAATGTGGATGCAACAGATGTTTTCACGGTATATGTGGAAGATATATGTCCCAAAATAGGGTTGCATGCAAATGTCATGGTTAATGGCTTTCCAGTAGATGTAGATCTTGTTGAGTACCTAAAAGCAGTAGACAATCCAGGACTCATAGTTAATGCTGCATACCACATCTCAAGCCCTACTGAGAGCACCGAATTATCGAATTTGGGGATCAATAATGGATTACTCTGGTATTTAGTTGAATTTTCTTTAGCGTTTGTAAAATTATACAAACATCTAAATCCACATAATGCTTCATTTGTAGAATAGATAAACTCTCTCAGAAGTCTTGGGGAGTTATTTTGCAAGTAGAATATCATTGTACCATTATTTTTCACCTGTGGGTTATTGATGCATTTAATTAAAAACTGGGTTTGTCGGGAAACTCGCTTGATTATCATAGCTTCTAATGCAGATCCAGGGAAATACATTCTTCCATACATTAAGAGGTCTTTACTTCCCTTATATATTCGATTAGCGTTTGGTAATGATACTACAGGTTCAATGATCTTGAAACCAGCTATCGCATCTTGTAAGGAAATATCTCTCGTACCTATTGTATTTGTCAATGGTATTGAAGAATATAAGTATGCCAATGAACCATTTATGGAATGGTAATTCGAAAGAGTAAAACTAGATGCCAGGTGCTCTGTAGATTGGGATGATATATCTAGTTTACATCCATTGGGAGTTGGAAACTCTAGAATTGCTTGTGACGTTGCAGTTATATTGGAAAAAAGATTATCCTCATTCCAATTTGTCGATTTGAAGAAACATTTCTGAAGATATTCCATGTATGTATACATTAGAAACCCCGATGATTATAAAAGCATTATTCTAACAATGTTTTTGGAGTAAGACAAGTTGGCTCAAAAATAAAAACATATTTATATACAGGATATATTGATAGATTCTATTACTTATATGTTATTTCCTATATTTTACTGATTGAAATAATCTTAGATAGTATAGTTTATAGGATTCTTTTAAAGGGAGGAGTCATCATAAAGTCATTATGTTCTTAGTTTGGATATGAACTATTTCAAGCATTCACGACACTTTTAAATCATTTAAATTTTCCACAAGATTATATATCTCTGGAAAATCTTGTTCAAAAAACGAGGACTTTTCCTCTAAGGTCCTTGTCATTGAGTTGCTAGAGGCAATGAGTTCTTCGTCAGTCAAGTATAGGAAAAGAAATTCAATTATTTTGAAATTAAGATCCTGTTGGTTTAAAGTTCTGTTAGATACATTAGGAGCAGGGAGCTCATACATAGAGCTCAATTTAAAGTTTTTAATGATTAAAGAACATCCATTACATTGTTCAAACATCCTAAAGTTTTTGAGATCTTTAAGTAAAATGTGAATTAATGTGGACACAAACGATATTCTTACCTCTAACGGATACACAATCGTTTCTGCTTTCAGCTGTGTATCAGGAAGTTCAATAAATCGTAGAATCATTTTCATATTATTGTGTATATTAAAAAGTAATCTGGAGCTTGGATGTGTTAAAAGTAAGCCCTGTAAAAGTCGATTACAAGTATGCAACACTTCCATATCATCTAAAGAATCTTCTAGGAACTTTCGGTATACATTTAACATCCTGCTGGCAATATTGTACTGGAAATTATCTTGCAAGTCTGTAAACTTACCAAGTTGTGAGATGATGTTTGTCTGGGGTAACCTTTTTTGATCACGTATTTCAGGTAAAAGCTCAAATAATAGCCGATCCAATAGCTCTATGCCCAAAAGCATCTCTTCGAAACTCGAAGATTCAAGGCGATCTATAATTCCTAGAATCTTAACGTCCATTAGTTATTGGTCTCGTATAAGCTAGAGATACTCTAAAGCTCATTTACCATTGACGCCTAAAACATAAAATCCTGCATACACGGAAAGGGAAATAAATCAACTTTAATCGTATTATTCTAGATAATCTGGTTTATCAAATATACATTTGTGGGAGTTAAGAAGGAAGCCAGTTTATTACGAGCAATTTTATCAAATAAATACTACAGTAGTTATAAAACTGAAAAAATTATAATAAATTTGATGCACTACAATGGGGTGGATATCTTCTGTTGACGTATCACCTTCAGCCTCATCTGTAGCGATTGGGTGTTCAGTTGCCATAATATCCTCAGCTATACAATCTTTAGGCATCACATTACAGAGAAAGTCACATCTAATATCCTACCATAACAATGATAGTATAAATAATGTTCCTCATCAACAGCGACATAAGAGAAATATGTGGTTAACCGGTTTCTTGCTTTTTATTGTTGCCAATGTACTTGGGTCCCTTATACAAATTACGACTCTTCCATTAATAATTCTTTCTCCTCTACAAAGTATAGGGCTTATATTTAATTCTATTATGAGTTGTATGCTATTACCAGGTGAATCGTTTACCCAGAAACTAGGCTGGGGGACTCTAGTCATAGCTATTGGTGCTTTTATTATTGCATACAATGGAAATACAGCTCCAATAAAACCACCAGAAGATTTAGATCCTTCTACTAGATTCAACATGGTTTTAGAGAAGTTTCTTAAAACAAAATTTCTTATGTGGTTTATTTACACTTTTGTTTTCAGCGCATTGATTGTGTTGGTAAATTATCTATTGGGGAAGAGAAGCAAAAAACTAATGAATAGACTACAGAAGAGGAAAAGCATTTTATTGTCTAAAACCTTGAAGAGATACAAGTTTATAAGAGGTATAAACTATGGCCTTGTCAGCGGTACTTTAACAGCTCACACATTTTTATTTGCAAAATCAATCGTTGATGTGATTGTAGAGATTATTTTGGGCAACAAGCATGGTCTTCAGTCTATCTTTCATTCTTCAAACATATCTGCATACCTCTTGCTAATTATGATGTTCACCATCATAGGTATGCAAGTGACAATGTTCAACTTAGGACTTTCCCAAATATCTACATCAATATTATACCCCCTTTGCTTCTTGGTTTATAACGTTGTCAATCTTATAAACGATTTAGTTTTCAATTCATTAATTTCAAGTCATTCAATGTCAATTTTACAGTTGCTTTGGATTATTTTTGGTTTGATCGGAGTTTTATTTGGTGTGATCTTAATCAGCTGGGATAGCTCTTCTTCAAAAGATGTCAAGAATTTGGAATCTGAGGATTTAAAATTATTGAATCTAAAGTTCCCTTATTATGAATCAAGTGAAACTAATTTCCCAAAGTTGTCCACAGTGAGGATTAGGGAATATCTAAGTTCGAGCGATGACTCTGTCAACCTAATTAATCTAAATAGCAATCTGGGACATACGACTTCAAATTCAAAACGTGTTTTGTCTTATGAAGAAGATCAATTGTTGCGTCTGTTGAATATTTAAGGACAATAGTGTAAATATCATTAAATTACTTGAGAATAATTATCCTACAATAGAACGTTAATTCATAAATAAATATAAACAAGATGGCTATTATAAAGTAAGTTATTTGCTTTTTCTGTTCCTCTCAACAATAGGCAATGGAATATCCCTAGCAATAAAGTAAGAATTGAAAGGTGTTGCAATACCAGCAAAGCAACAATACCAACCAGAAAAGGAAGCCAATAAACAGAACACACCTCCAGCCTTTGTTAATGCAGCACTTCCAGTAAAGTTAGCAATAGCTAATATTAAAAATGTCATAAACAAGAAGAAGAAGATACAGAAAAACGCCAATGTTGCCTTTAAAGTCACCGCAGTCAACATGAATGAGAATAATGCCCAGCCCAAACAGAATAACCCGATAGCATTATTCAACTCATCAGGATCTTTGTATGCAGCCGATATACCAAAACTGTCAATAAAGATAGCAGCAAAAGAGAACCAAAAACATCCATACCCACAAAATGCACAAGCAGCAAAAGTATTACCATTGTATAATTCGAAAATTCCGGCGAGGTTTTCAGCAACTCCTCCGTAGAAACAACTTAACGATACTATAGCATTTGGAATAGTGATTCCATGTGCTCCACAATAGTATAATCCTAATACAAACGTACTAAGTCCATGACCAGCAAGACCGTAAGCAGCAGCATTAGCTATTTCATGTTTTGGATATACAGCAAATCTATCAGGGTTCAATGTACCAGCAAAAGCTGTCATTAAATCGTGTCTATAGTATTGCTTTCCGCCCAATATCACTATCTCATCTCCAGAACCAGTCAATTTGACTCTTGAAGGTGCAATTTCTTCATGCTCAAGACTAGTTTTATGATTTGATACTGATGAATTTGAGGACATATCGTAAAAATAATAGAAATTTAGTAAAGCTTCAAACTCCTACAAATACTGATATAAATATGAATATATATATATATATATAAATAAAGTTGAGGGGATAGCATAATCTGGAGTAAAGATTCCTTATTACCAGATAATAATGGTACGTTTCTACGGCGTTAAGAGGTATCGCACGAACAATAGAAATATATAAATTCTACATAGTTTAAAATTATTAAACCCGGCGACAACTAGAGGAAAATTAGATAAAATTGGGAATCCTCTTTTAGGTTGTGAATTTGCACCTTAATACCTTTGTGTAATATGGAGTTTAGAACAAAAAATGTCATATCTGAGATATACACAGTATTTCCGAGCAGCCTTAAGTGGTTTGCTCCCTTGAGCCTAGTAACCTACTAACTCCTATTAGAAAAATACACTAAAAGATAGCGGAGCTAAGGCAATATTACATTTTTTTTTTCATATCTAATGCAGTTATACCAAGACACAGACTTCGTAAATTGAATATTTGTCATATATATGGGATGTCCAAGACAGTAGAAGACGTAAGGATAATCTTTTATATTCTGCGGCAGATATCTAAACTCCAGGCACTCTCCTCAGTTTACTGTTATATACAGTACATATATAAATTATTCAATGCGAAAGTCATCGCATTGTATTAGAAGTCTGTACATGAAAGATTAAGGTAATATGCTGGAACTTGACGTTAGGAAAATACGGCCAAGAAACAAAAATCCTAGCATTACATGTTTCAAGTCAACTAATGATTTACTTCGATTAAAAGAGTGGTTTTTTCACTCCAATGGAAAAGAAGACAATAGACAAAGAGCACTCCAGCGAGTAAAAGCATTATCATCAAGAGGAAAGCTTCCTCATGCTGTCGAGTCAACGTCTCTTCTTGTGTCAATTAGCCTTACCGACCCTATAACAAAATCTAAATGTTTGAAACAGAAAGATTCGAATATTTTGAAGATGTCGTATACCATGGCTATTATACGATTTGTAAATGGGCTTCTTGATCCTTTCCAACAGTCGAATTACGCCATTCCTTTGCATCAACTAGCAAAAAATTTGAATCTTCCCAGCTTTTTTGTTGAACTTAGACATATGGGTACTCATGAACAGCTACCAAGTTTAGATATTTTACGAATTGGAACTAAAATGGCATTAGACTGGTTATACAACAATTATTGGAGTAATATTCTGGAGACCTATCAGGAGCTTGATGCTCAAGAAGGAACAAAAGAATTTACTGAGGTAGACTCGGCCAAAATTTTGGATATAATTCAAAAATCGACTATAAGTGTTGAAAATATCACCACCCATCTAAAGCTATTCAAAAAGATACGGAAAAAAAATATGGATGTTATATATAAGTTTGGAAACTCGTCAGAAATTGGCACAAAGTACTGGAAAAGTGTCAAGGAAATCAAGAACTTTATCAGAAATGATCCTAAACTAGTAATGAAGTGTTTGATCTTTAAAAATCATTTAATCTATAACAAGGAAAAACTAAATTCCAGAAATGAGAAGAAAGGGAAATTCAATTCTTTGTTAATTAAACTCTACAGGCCCTTACTAGATGAACTAGGTGCTCAGTTTAAATTGGATTTGGCTCTTCTTGTTCTAAATTATGTGAAAATATATAACGGACAAAATACTCGAAGTAAATTTAACCAAAGAATTGATGAAAAATTGGGATTCGAGTTTAAACAGAGCGAGGAAGTAGATCAGATAATGGAGTGGGTGTTATTTCTAATTGAGGATACGCTCACATTTTCATTAGAAGGGAAGTTCCAATTACTTATAGAATCCGATCAGATTACATCCAGGGAAAGTCTAATTTATTACTTAGTTGATCAGTCATCTTCAATAGATAATAAGATGAGATATATGGTCATATCAAAAATTAACGAATTCACGAATAGCAACGCAAAATATTCAAAAGAAATAAAAGAATACATAAAAAATGAATTAATTAGCTTAGAGAAAGCAATTAAATTAGATTCATTTGTTGCTCCTCCCTCGCTTGAAGAATTGTTTGGAGATGTACCTCAAAAGAGATCATGCGAAGAACCTCCTAATACTTCAGATAATAAGAAGCAAAAGATCACTTCTACTAATGAAACGCCTAGTAGTATTTGCTATTTCTTTGAAAAACACACAGATTGGAAACCTGTTCCATTTGGCACTTCAATTTGACTCTAACACAAAATCATTAAATCCATATGCAGTACGATAAAGGCAAAAGTTTGTGGGTTTACTTTTAAATCTTTATCTCTCACATATACTTTATATATTATATATTTAAAAATATATAGAATCAAAACATCAAATAATTAAAGGAGTTAAGTTATTAGACTTAGAACTCACATAAAACCCACTTGATACACACTAATCAATTCTGAAATGAGTCCCCAGTGGATACCCCAGAATATTCAGAAACGACTATTACTTTATGTCTTACACCAGTTATCGTTATTTTCAGAGATTGACTTACCAAACTTGGAAGAGGTATCATTTAATAATATTTTACTTCGGGATATATTGATAGACTCAGAGAAAGTGGGAAAACTCCCTGGCTGTTCATTGCGATATGGTAAAATAGGGACATTGATCTTAAATGGAGGTGTCATGGGTGGGGTAAATATAGATGCAAATGATGTGGAACTTGTAATTGCTCCAGACTTTGATATTAATGAAGATATTAAAAATAGTCTTAATATTCAAATTGCACAGAGTACGGCAGATTTGGCAAATTCAATAATTGTGGATCAAGAGGAGAATATAGGTTCTCCCGAAAAGGGTATTAAAAGAACTTCACTGCACTCATCACTGAGTTCTGAAGCATCAAATAGTTCCAAAAATTCTGCTAAGCCATCTGCATTAAGTGGTGTCATGGCTAAGGCAGTTGATATGGCCTTACTGAGATTATTGATAACGTTATCCAATATAAAAGTAAAATTGGTTTCAGAATTAACAGACTTGTCTTTTGAAATTGATAAGATTTCAATTTCAACAATAAATGGATCACGAAAGATTAGCATACAAGGAGTCAAATTAATTTGCTTAAAACCCGATATTAATCCTGGCGAGTTCGGAGACAATGATACGGAAGAGAGTAATCTAAACGCTTCGACTGATCAAGTAGTAAAAGAGAATGATAATGATAATGATAAAGACAAGAAAAACGAAGATGACAGTATGAATGATAATGATAATGAAAGTAAAGATAGCGACGATGACTATGTGGATCAATCCTTAATGGATAGCATGGTATTTACACACGAAGAGGCAAGCTCCATTTATATGAGTGCTATAGATGAGTCTACTTCTGGTCCTAAAGTACAAGAGGCAAATAAGAAAACCCCTGTTCTTTTTTCAGTTGATTTCATAGATGTTTCGTTTGATGGATTAAGTACTATTTCAAATTTAGAAATTGATGTTGGCAATATTAATATTTCGCTAACACCCCTATTGCCAACAGTTATAGTTCTTCTTAATGGAATCTCAAAAAGCATCAAGCTTCAAGCATATCAGATGAGAAAGAAGAATATCAACCGGAACAATTCCAGGAATCCTAAGTTTCCCCAATATGAAGATGATGATATAGTTAATGATGTCGTAGACGAAGACATGTCAGATAGTCCTGTTCAATCTGATGACGTATTCTTGAAAAAGTTTCATATACAAAAGATATTATTAAGCTTGACTTCTGGGTTAAACATGGATGGAAGTTTTGGTTCTTCTAGAAATCACCTCTTTTTTGATATTAATAATATATATATAAAACAGAAGAGCGAGGAGCTTGTTTATGGTGGTTTAGAAAGCTTATCTATAATAAGGACTGTTGACGGAATTCGTCAAACTGTATTTTACTTTGATGAAAAGTCCCCTGAAGACCAGAAAGATTCTGCAACAAAGAATGAAAGTCAGGCTGAAAAGGGGACCCTGAAAGCAGATATTAGGTTTGAGCTAAGAAGTACCAGCAAATACCTTGCAAAGGTTTCTAATATAACTACATTGTTATCAAAACCAGCAAAATTGAGTTTGGATATATCTTCTTTGCTTAAGCTTACGGATTTTTTTACTAACATAGTAGAAATAACTTCCACATATAAGGCATTAAGAGCTAGTCTCGAAACATTATCTTCAAAGCAAATAATTAAAAGCTCAAAGACTGCAGAAACAAATAACAACTCATTTTTATTGCAAACATCATCAGTTAGGGTTAGTCTTTTAGTATCTCAACGCTTGAAATTAATCGCCATAATTTTTCCTTTGTCTTACAATCTGATTAAAGATGACTTGGATACGGTAAAGGTTCTTTTCAAAACAAGTATAAATAACATTGAAACCACGGTAGGAACAATACGGGAATTAAACCTACATTTAAATATAAAAGAGTTTCCATCGTTTATTGACCAGAATAGTACGAGTAATAATAACGGGAGAAATTCTTTACCACGAAAACTATTATTAAGTTCTAATCTTCATTTAATTATAAAGAAAATTGATGTTTCGATTGAGTTCGAAACATTTATCTTCCTAATCAACGAAATTTCAGATTTTTTTAAGGAATTTTCAAGAGTACAAGAATATGATTCATATAATAATCGGTCTGTTGGTGATAAAAAGTTTGAACTAAATACTGCAATGCACTCCTCTATATACTCAAAACGACCAAATAGAAGGTTAGGAAATTCGTATAATAAGATTCCACTTTTAAATGCCTCGAGGTCTAGCATTGTTTCTTTTAGAATGATGGTAAATGAATTGGAAATGGATATTTTGAAATTTGTTCCTGGCTTCGAAGATATAAAAATTAAACTAAATGAATTTTTGTTCCACGAATATAGAGGCGAATTCCATGGTTCTATCCTTTATTTTGATATAAGAAGAGTCCTTAATGGTATTGGTCATGAGACAATGGTATCTGATTTCAGAAGGGAAGGACCTGATATTAAATCACCCCTTATATTAATTATTTATAAGAAAACTGATAAAGGAAATACAATCGACTTTATATTGAGAAACATTATGTTTGAGTATTATACTTCATGGTTGAATATCTTTGAAGATAATTTTAATACCAAAACCGATTCTCAAGAACATATTCCGAAAGCCATTAAAGAGAAAAGCATAGAAGATGGCGAATCTTTAGATATTCGGTTTGTATTTTATGATAATTGTGTTGGACTCACTCCCGGGAGACTTAAATCCAAAGGGATTTTAGTTATCAATAAAGGAACTTCTGATATTACGTTTGGGAAAGATCAGTTTTATATTAAAAGCTCCTTTAGAAAATCATGTCTATTATTAATAGATGATTTAAAGAACGTAGTTCCACCTACTTCAACAAAGGAGACAAATTTGATTAATACAGTATCACCAACATCATTCTTCTTATCATCTGGTTACATTTCTGTTTTGAGTGTAAATAGTACCCATGTGGGGTTAACTATCAACACTGATATAGACAGCATTTTGAGAAGAAATAAAGAAATGAAAATCAAAAGCGATACTGCTCATTTTGATATTAAGTTAAACTCTGACCAACACCAGATAGAATTATGTGCTGATTCGATGGTTACCTTGATTCAATTAATTAATGATTTAAAATTGCCATTGAACTTTCAAGATAAGGATAGAATGAAGGTCAAATTGAATGAAGGGTTGGATTTAACAACTTTAACAAAAGATAACTGCTTTTCACACGAGAACTTAAATGGGGAAGATTCAAGGAGTGATTCTAATGATGTAAACCTGTTGAATATAGTTGATGAATATTATTATAACAAAAATATATCTAAGGAGTTTGATTTAGGCTTAAAGGACTTATCTATAAGTAAAGATAATGACGACGAGAGTTGTAATAGCCAAATGGATTCTTTGAAATTTGAAGAGGACCATTTTACAAGTCAATTTCATACAAATACAGTTGGCAAAGTGTTTCCAGTGAGTATAAATATTAATCTTTCTAAAGTTAGTATTTTCTTGTATGATGGATATGAATGGAAGCATACTAGAAAATGCATAAAAAATGCGTTCAAAAAAATGGAAGGGGAAATTTCGAAGGAGATGGATAAGGCTGATGACTTGTCTAATTCGCAATCTAAGGATCCTCTTCTCAATGCCGGAGAAACTCCTGATGATGATAATGGTGTTATTACGGAAACTGTCTTCAAATCAATTCATATTTCACTTCCTAAAGGAATTGATCCTTCTAAAGCTGCTAAAAATATCAATAGGAAAGTTCAAGGGAATTCTGATGAGAAAAGTATTTCAGAGAAAGGGAAGAATTATAGAAAATTGAAACTAAGACGTTCAAATAATCATCGTATTCTGGTTGAACTTTCTAACACTGAAATCAATGCATTGATATTAAGTACTAGAGACCCTAGGAGAGATTATACCGACCCAAGTTTAGATTATGAAATTGTGAATACTCTAGATCTAAGAGTGGATGATCTTGAAATATATGACAATTTACCATCATCTACCTGGAACAAATTTTTAACTTATATGACTAGTTCGGGTGATAGAGAAGTAGGAAAAAGCATGTTAAAGTTATCTGTGATCAACACAAGACCTGATCCTAACCTTGTTGCTGCGGACTCATCGGTGAATATTTCAGTGTTGCCAATTAGATTATATATGGATCAAGAGACGTTGGATTTCATAGTTCGATTTATGGAATTTAAGGATGAAAGATTTCACCTTCCTCCAGACGAAATAATTTTCATCCAAAAATTTGATATTGATCCTATCAATTTAAAAATCGATTACAAGCCAAAAAATATAGATTTTGCTGGAATCAGATCAGGTAATGCTTCAGAATTGATGAATCTATTTACATTAGACAGCTCGGAAATTAAATTGGCAAAAGTAAAGATATATGGCATATTAGGGTTTCCTAAGCTTGGTGAGGAGTTAGCGAGATTATGGCTACCTCACATTCAGAAAACTCAGTTGGGTGGTATTTTATCAGGAGTTTCTCCAATTCGTTCCTTAGTAAATATAGGAAGCGGGTTTAAAGACTTGGTATTTATTCCAGTGGAGGAATATAGAAAAGATAAGAGATTAGTTAGAAGTATTAAGAAAGGAACTTCTGTTTTTGCCAAGACAACAGTCTCTGAATTATTAAAATTTGGAGTAAAAATAGCGTCTGGTACGCAAGTATTGCTTGAACAAGGAGAGGAAATGCTAGGTGGCGAAGGAGCAGCTATAAGGAATCAAAATAGAGATAATCTTAAGAATTATACGAGACAAGATAATAATGACTTATCAACAGCTGTAACAGAAGAAAAAGACAATTTGAAAAAGAGTAACAATGATTATCTTGCTTCTTCGATTTTATTAACGGGAAATGATCCAGTTAAAGGGGGTCATTATAACAATAATCAGTTATATTCATATATTGAATTGGATGACTCAAATGAGATTGACAATAATCTATTAGATAAAAAGTTATTATTATTGAGAGAAGATGATGAACTTAGTTACGATGAAGAATTCCAAAACTTTAGTGATAGCGATATTGATTTTGACCTTGAAGACATGGATGAAGAGAAATTAGTAAGTTTGTATTCTAATCAACCAGAATCAATACAAGAAGGATTGAAATTGGCTTATAAGTCCATGAACAAGAACTTAGGTGTTACCAAAAGAAAGATCTTAAACTTGAAAAATGAAATCAATGAAACTGATAATTTTCAGGAATCGTTGGTATCTGTAATAAAATCTGGCCCAGTGATAATAATTCGTCCTCTCATTGGTACTACTGAAGCGATATCTAAGACTTTGATGGGAATAGGTAATGGAATTGATGCAAAGTATTTAAAAGAATCTAGAGATAAATACAGATCAAATAATGAGGAATAGAATCCTTTGCCATCAGTATCTCAAAATATTTAATTCTTTGTTTATTTAATGTTTATTTATTTAATGTTTATTTGTTAATGTAGTCACTTTCAAATATAATGTTAGCGTCAATAATCGGCTAAATCTGATTCTCGATAAGGAGTAGCCGTCATTCTCAAAAATCTAAGAACACTCATATAATTCTATATTTCTTTGTATATCATTAGAGTGAACATGGCATTTGCATCAAAAGATCTGAAGTCTTTATTGAAGGGATGCTTAAGTAATATCAATCATCAGTCTAGTTTGATGAAGCAATGCCTCTCTGAAAATAATTTATTGCAAGCGTTGAAACATTCTTCTAACTTCTTGAATGAACTTAGAACAAATCAACTATCACCAAAGGAATATTACGAGTTATATATTGCTATATTCGATTCTTTGGAAGCATTATCTACCTACTTAGTTAATATTCATAACTCAAAACAAAAAAAGAAACATACTCAAATCCCATTTTTAGCTGACTTATATGAGTTGGTTCAGTATTCAGGTAATATTATTCCTAGGTTATACATGATGATTGTTATTGGTACAACATACATGTCAACTAAGGATGCCCCTAAGAAAGAGATTATGAAAGATTTAATTGAAATGTGTCGTGGTGTCCAGCATCCTATAAGGGGTCTATTCTTAAGGTATTACTTGTCTCAAAGAATCAAAGATTTATTACCTTTATCCAACGAGAATGATTTTAAAGAAACTGTTGACTTTTTGATATCCAATTTTATTGAAATGAATAAATTATGGGTAAGATTACAACATCAAGGACATTCATCGGAACGTGAATTAAGATATCAAGAACGTAAAGAATTAAAGATTCTTGTGGGTTCTAATCTAGTAAGGTTATCACAAATAATTGATGATTATTCTGGTGATGATAACTATTCTGCTGTTAACTTTTATAAGGAAAATATATTTCCTACGATATCCGAACAAATTATCCAATGTAAAGATCACTTAGCACAGAGTTATTTGATTGATGTATTGATTCAAATCTTCCCAGATGACTTCCATTTTAGTACACTAGACGAGTTACTTAATAACCTATTCCTTAATTTACACCCAATGTTAAAGAAGAGTGAGATTATCTCAACATTAATAGAGAGATTTATTACTTATCATAAATTTGAAAGCGATTTAGAAGATGATCTTTCTAAACTTTCTTTAAAGGAAAAGAAATTATCTCCATCAGATCTCTTTGATACCTTTTGGAATGTGTACTTAAAAATATATGAGACTAAGGAGGATATGCCAGCTGAGGAGCATTCAATAATGTTGCAATCAATTATTGCGCTATCATTAACTTATGACCCAGAGAACTATAATAACTTGGATATAATATATAAGTTTGCCACAGAAAACTTAACTAATGATAAAGAACAAGATCAGCTTTGGTCTAACTTATTAATAGCTCCAATAAAGCATTTTACGTCTATAAAGAAGTTGTTAGACTTGCCTTTTTTTCATGAGTTTTATTTGAAATTATCTGATGCAGAATACCAAAAGAATATTTCATTAGAAATAATTAATAAATTTACGGAGAATACGGAAGATGATGTTGAAATGTTCTCTACGACAGAAGATATAGATAAGGTATTTAAGTACTTAGCAGTATTGATCAAAGATTCTAACAAAAATATGGATACTGCTAAAAATTTGGGAATAACGAAAAGTATTCAAGTGAATGGTGACGGCTATATAACTCAAGAATTTTTAAACATTCAGGAAAATATTTGCAAATTAATTCATTTGATAACGAATAAGAATCCATTCGTAAATTTGACTAATTTGATGTATGTACGAAAAAAATATCTTAACAAGAGTTTGGAAAATATTATTTATACCTATCCTACTTTGATTTCTAAAATTTTGAATAATATCAGAATAGCTGGATATCTTAATTTGAAAACGAAATCAACTAATAGAGACTTACTATTGACTACACATTTCAAGAATTTGTCAGTAATAATTGATGAATTATATCAGCATCACCAACAATTCTATTCTGAGCTTATTCTTAAATTCTACTTGAATGCGGCATCAGTTGCAGATCAACTTAAACAAGAGACAATAAGTTATGAGTTGTTTACACAATGCTTTATTGTTTATGAAGAGAATCTCATATTCTCGTCTACTAAGAATTATACAAATGTTCATGACATAACAGGTGGATCTGCTTCTTACCAAGCGATTGTTGCTATAGCTAATCGACTTACTAGTCTGAGATATTTTAATAAAGAGAATTATGAGAATCTAATTACAAAAGTTACTTTATATGGGTCAAAGTTATTGAAGAAGCAGGACCAATGCAGATCTGTATATTTTTGCGCCCATTTATGGTGGTGGTGTGATTTATATATCAAAGATTCTTCGCCTACTGTCGAGAACCCCGAAGAAACACTTTATCGTGACTCTAAAAGGGTGTTGGAATGCTTACAAAAGGCATTGAGAGTTGCAGATTCTTGTATGGATCCATTTTTATCAATTAAGTTGTTCATTGAGATTCTCAGTAGATACCTCATTTTTAATATTTACGACAACCATCTTATTGATGCTAGATATATCAATGGACTAATTCATTTGATAAGAACTAATTTAGCCAATTTAAAAGATGACAATTCAGGAATAGATGGTGATAATGATGAAGCACACTTGATTAAGCAAATTTCAGATTTATTTGAGAGAGTACTCAGCTATATTAGAGACCAACAATTAGAAGAGAGATTTATCGGAGTTAGCGTATAATCTTGTGCTTGGAGACGTCATTCCATATATATATATATATATATATATATATATTATGTAGCCTATAGTTTTTACTGTATGTATCATTATCTCAAATAGTCTATTTATGATTAAATTGCGACATTCCTAAAATAAACGGCTAACTTATCTTTAATCTAAGCGACAATATTATTAAGTCAAAAATCTAATTATATTGCTTAAATATACAAAATGGGAGGTAAATTGGCTAGAGAAAGCTGTATCTGGAATATGCTTGTATTTGGCATGACCAGATATGATTTGGAGCAACCAATTGAAGAGAATTGTGATGTGAATAGTAAACCCCTCAATGAAGGCAATACAATTGGCATCTATAACATGAGAGAGAAAGGTGAGGTTTTAAGTGAGAAGGCTGACTTTGATTGGGAGCTGAACATTGTAAAATCAAAAAGGAAAAGAAATGTGTTAAAATATATGCTTATATGGGGAGTAGCAGTATTGTCATTTTGCTATGGTATGAAGTTAGTTATTAGCACTTTCTGTTGTTCAATGAATTCTTCACCTAGCACGCTTCCTTTTATTGGTAGTTTTTTAGATGAATCTTTTATTAACCAAGAAGATTCTGAGAACAAAAGAGCAGAAATCATTCTGGTTTCAAATCCTTATGTACCAAATCCTAATTATGGCAATCCGGTTGTTTCAACTTTGTTGTTAAATCATACATTTGGTTCATCCTGGGGTAAACCTGCTGTTGTAGAGCTCACTCCTCCTGATCTTGACTTTGATAAAGTTGTCTTGACTTTAAACACTTCCGTCTCAGGAGTACAATACGATAGATTAGCAAATATTTTTATTGACGGAGTGCAGATTTGGCGTACATCTACTATAGAACCTGGAAGAAGATCAGTGTTTTCAAGTACCAAGAAAGATGTCTCTGTTTATGTGAAATTATTCCAAAAGAAATCTAAATTAATTTTCCAATTAGATAACCTTTTATCTGGATCTTTAACTGGAGCTTTCGATGTTCAGTTAACTGCAAACTTCTATAAGTCAGCCGAGCCAATACATTCTTTTGAAGAACATACAGACCAGGAAACCATTCATGAAATATTCGATACTTCTAAACCAGCTGATAAAATTTTCCCATTGATTGATAATAGTGAGCAGAACAAGCCATCCTTGGCATATTTGCCATCTGATAAATTATCTTACCAAATTCCTATTTTACCACAGAATACTACTAGATTGAAACTATCAATTCTGACGTCAGGAAATGCTGCAGAGGAATTCTGGTATACTAATGTTTTAGATAAATATAGACATTACTTCAGCCATCCAATTGAAGGACATGGTCCATTGAGGGTTGTTAATGTTTATTTTAATGGTGAAAAGATTGCTACTCAATCACCTCAACCAATTATCTTCACTGGAGGCCTTTCTCCAGCTCTTTGGTCAGCTGTAGTTTCAAGCAATGCTTTTGATTTACCTAACATTGAATTAGATATTACTGGTTTATTACCTTTTATATGGGAATCTCAGTCTATCGAAGATAGGATATTAGAGATTGAAATTACCAATGCAATAGATGAAACATCTGGTCCAAAATCAGGTATTTCTGAGAACTGGATAACTTCAGCTAACATATTAACATTTGAAAGTGATCTAGTCAATCATTCAAGTGGTGAAGTAATTTCCGTTGATGATGACAGAAAAACCGATGTTATAGACTTTGCAGTTGGTGGTCTGTTAAATCAGATTTTAAAGTCTAAATTTAAAGCTCATATTAACAGCTCGTTAAATTTCATGTTAACCGATGGTTCAGAATTGAAAACTATCGTAGAAATGTCTACTGTTGCCTCATCAAATAATGTCCAGCATATTGAGGATAAGCATATGTTATTGACCTTGGCTCAAACTGGAAGCTCCACAAAAGACTTTAAAATTGTCAATATCGCCGATGATTCTGTGATACACAAGTACAATACCAAGCTTGATTATCCATTGGTCCTTACGAAGAAGGAAAATAACATAACCAAAGGAAATGGCTTCTTTGATATTGAATATGATATAAATCTAGTCAATGTTAGAAGCAGTAGGGTTAAGGTGAATGATCGTTCAATTATTGAGAATTCTTCAGCTCAGAACGGTACTTCTACTTATTATATTTCTAAATCTGGAAATCACGGAGAAGCAAAACTTGACACCAAGTTTAAAATGACTGTTGACTCACCAAGTAAGTACCATAGTTATAAGAGAAAAGTTGAATCTAGTAACGGGGTAATTACAAGCGATAAATCATATGAGTCTTCCAAAAAAGAGCTGTCTGGATCTGAGATTAACATTCATGAATTGACCAGTTTGGTTAATCTTCTTCCAGGACAAATTGATACCCAGCTTATTGTCTAACTTCACTGTTAGTTTTTTGTTTCATTAAATATATATTTCGATATATGCTTGTATTTTAAATGCTAAATGTTATGACTTCTAAACATATGTTAATAATTAACCAAATCCTGCCCATTCTATGGAAAAAGAAAGGATATCATTATCTTTTGTAAAATTTAGTAATTCATTTGATTGTTCTTTAAGGTTGTTATCTTTATTTCTATCTTCTATTAAAACCCACAACTTCTTTACACCTGTTGATAATCTTCCTCCAATAATTAAGTTTCGAATGCTTAATTCGCTAAGATTTACTATCAAATGACTATGATATCTTAAAGGATCCCCTGGATAACACATTAGTTCACCGCCAAATTTCAACCCTGGCATTATATAATATGACATCGATTTCATATACTTATATGCTGAATAAACCTTTACGGCATATACAAGCTTGTCTCTTGTAGGGAAATTCCTATTGATAAACTCAGTTATTGGTAACGTAGATTCCTTCATAACAGATTCGTTAAGATCGTTGTCATTATGTTCAAATGTATCGTAAGTTATCACATTATCATCGATTATATTGGGGCGTTGATCCACATCATACTCTAGAACTAACTTGTTATATTCCGCCGAATCAACAAGAATACCTATATTATTTTCCACTAACCATATCACTTCATAGAAACTTAACTCCAACGGTTTAGACAAGAAGACATTCTGTTGTGGAAACTTTGTAAGAGTACCAATTAGAATCCCTGTTATTCCAAGCTCTCTGATCTTCTTTATATCATCAATATCGTATATGAGTACTTTACTACCCACCACCTGTAATGGTATCATCTGCTCTCTATTTGTTGCCAGATTAAATTTGCCGCGATGAGAAATGTATTGAGAAAAGTGTACTTATTGTTAGTAACCATGAACTAGTGCTATTATTAATTCTGTATACTATATTATTTTATTATTAAGCTATTTAATAATTAATTAATTAAACTAGAGATTGAAATCTTTTTCGAGTCAAGTTGTTCGTTAGTAGATTGTTCATTAGATGTTGACAGTTCATTGAAAGTTGAGCCTTGTCCAAGTGAATTATTAGTCAAAGATGCAGTTGAACTTATATTTTGTTCTTGCCTTTCCCGATCTTTCATCATATTGGAGTATATAGATGTAGAACTTGAATTACTATTTTTCAAAGCAAATTGTGTTATTGGTGAAGTATTAGTTGACACATTGGAAGAATTTGTAGTGATTCCTGAAGCACTAGAAATACTAAACCTCGTCGAAGGAGTAAGAACAGGTGAATTAAAAGAATTTTGAGAAATGTTCCTCTTGTGTGTCAGATTATTAATTGATTCCTTTAAAGGATTAGGGAAGAAATCGGGAGCAATTGATGATCTTCTGGAACTTGTGCTCGAGGCTAGATTCGAAAATTCAAATTGGGACATAGAATTCTTTCTTGAATTTTGATTACTCAATGCCAAAGGTGTGCCATTATAAGGTGAATGGTTATTATTGGCTTGGAAATTCAAAAGGGAAGAATTATTATGAGGAATTGATGATGTATTCTCGCTCAGCATGTAAGCTGTATTTGCAGATGAATGTCTTCTGTTGTATAAATTGTCTTCCAATAGTCTTCTCTTACTACCTAGATTCGTACTTATAGGAGGAAGTAGATTTGAATTAAGATCAAAACTAGCCGAACGACTAGGAACTGATTTATTGGGGGAATTCGATGAAAATTGAAAGTTGGTTGAAGGTTCGTTCCCCTCTGGCTTTTTCTGATTCCCAAACATTGACGTATTAAATGCAATTTGTGGTAATTGCTGAACTTGTGGATATTGTGATGGTTGTGAGTTCTTTTGTGAAACTGGGGCTATATTGTTTGAATCTGGTGTGTTACGTTTTTGTTGTGAAGACTGCTGAGTTGAGGACGATGGTACTCCTTGTGATGTCGAAGACCTTCTGCTTCGACTTTCTGCTTTGATATTTGCTAAACTTGCTCTTCTTCTTCTATTTGCACCACCATTCCACCAATTCTTAATTGCATTATCGGATCTTCCATTAAGGTGTCTCGATATTTCGGCCCACTTCTTACCATATTTCTCTACTAATTTCTCGATTAATTCACCTTCTTCTGCAGATATTGGAGCTCTGTTTAGAGAGGGCTTTAGATTCTGATGATAACGCTCCCTGCATTGTTTTGGAGTCCTCGAAGATAATCCACTAGCTATTCGAACCCAGTTAGAGGGGCCATATATAGAAATGAGCTCCATTAGTTTTTTATCTTCCTCGGGAGACCAGGGTCCCCTTCTTGTTTGACTCGATGTAGAATTATGTACTGTTATTGGTTGCTCTTGACTCACAAAATAAGTAGAGCCGTTATAATTCATACCTTCCTATGTCTAATATGTGGTTGGTTTTATTAGCCCGACGCCGTATTGATTTGTGTTTTTGTATATGTTAATGACTGTTGCTGTAAGACGAAATCGTATTTTTTTATCGTCAGCAATTTTTAACCTCGCTTATTATTCCAGAATGGTTTTACCTGTGCTAAATTCAACCAGTGTATCTATATAGCCTTCATAAAAGGATTTTAGCTCTAGAAACGAGAGGTATTTATCAATAATAAATGGGCGTTTGGTTATCAAAAATAGTAGATATTAAAAAAAAAAAAAAGAAACCATTAAGCTAGTATTATTTAGTGTTGGAATTTTTAGAACCCCTACAGGCTTAATAGAAACTGAGAATCCGCCGAGACGCATGTATCAGACCTGCCTGTAGAATGTTGCATACAAGTATCTGTCAACAAACCAGGTAAGTGATCCTGTACTGGACGAGGAGTGGGCGGCGATAGCTTGCTCCGGTCATACATATAGCTGTACAATAATGGGCCCCCCCTGTCAGTGAAAAAATTATTGTCATGGAAATGACTTTTAGAATCTGAGGGGCTCTTTTACGTGACTAATGTTTACAACTACAGTAGTCAGGAGATAGAGACGTTGTGAAGACTAATTATTATTAACAAATAATTATTCGTTTATAGATAATAGATACAAGCTATATACATTTGGGGGATGACGCCTTATACACGATCAAGCGGATTATCCTCCACTATGAAATGGGATAATTCAAGCATGCCGGTTAAATCAATTAGGTTCGGCATATTTCCAGAAGAATTTGGATATTCATCTTTCCGGTAAATATTGTCATAACTACGGTCTATACGCAGTCTTTAAAATGTGATTGCCAATGGACACGTGAAACGATGAACGACAATCGGTTAAGTTGCAGCCGTTAAAACTTTATGCTATACAATTGTTTGGCTTAAACATATGCACGTCAGATAGGAAACATTGTTGATGTCTGGAAGAGAGACGAACGAATTGGTACAATGCATAGTAAGTTCAAATTTTGCCTTATGTTTGTATAATATGTTGAAATGGAGGTCACTTCAAAGTTGACCATAGGATTAATTTTATGTGGCATGACTGTTCTATGATTGAATTTTAGAATGTCTCATTATATTAGTAACATCTTATATGATTTATTGTAACAGACTCATGGCATTAGATTCATGGCATTAGACTTATTGTATTTGATCATAATACTCTTGTAAATCTTCTTCGTCAAATATCACTTTGACCATTAATGAACAACTGGGGCAAACAGCGATGTCTTCCCCATCAGCTAAATCATCTATGGAAATAGCAAATCTATCACCACAAGGGCATGGATGTTGAAACAACTGGGTTATTGGGTCAAATGTGAAGTCTTCTATTTCTATCTCGTCGTAAATGCTATCCATCGTTCGTGGTATTAAGATAAATTACAATATGCTTGAAGATAAGTGCTAGATCACACACTAAAAAATTTGAGATAAAAAAAAATTCTTATGATTATGTCAGCATCTCCATCTTAATGAATTTCTTTTATAAGAAGCCAGTATGTAGACTATTCGATTAAATATTTTTTGAGGAAGTACGTTCGCGCAAAATGTAAATTCCTGCATATTTAAAGTAGAGATTATTATATTTAAGCGCAAATAACGCAAATGCTGAATATCCGGAAGTGAATAAAATTCATCAACATAATTTTAATGCAAAGAGAATTCGTATATTCACAAAACTGGTTAAATTTGTAGTTTTACTGGAACATTGTTATTCGGCACGAGAGGTATCCTAACTTCACAAATAACTAAATCCTATTAAGTAAAAATTCAAACTTAGGTTTGTTGAACAAGCCAAATGATATGTAAATCCATAGACATCATATTTCCTATATTAGGATATAAATTAGTAGTGGTTATAAATAGATATATAATAATGTATTAGACTTTTATCCAGCATCATTTATTATAGCAAGATCTACAAGGATCACTCCTGTATAAAGAAGATCAAATTGTCAAGTCCAATTTAGTTTCCTAGGTCTCTGCCCTGGTTTGTCCATTTTCCACGTGATTGAGATTCTTAAATTTTTTTAATTAGGTGCGCTTTTTTGTGTAATATAATTTTTTCACCTCTCAGCTTGTGTGCTCAGCGTTTCATTCCTAAGATTTTTTAACTGTTATTTGAAAATTTTATTGAATTATTCTTACCTTTATTAAATCAGTAATCCACAGAGTATGTAAGATCATATTATAATGTTGAATGAATCACTCCACTATTGGTCTATACATCTATGAATATCAGAAGAACACATATATCATATTCTTTAATGGATAGAAATTTATCAACCAATACATAAAAGTTTTGTCGGAAGAAGGAAATATATAATATGGGTTAAGACTTCTTAAATGATCATAACTAATTAAGAGTAACCCAGAGTACCATTGATGTATATCCTTAAATGATTGATGGAATGAAAATAGATTCATCGACTGTTTTATTATAGAATTATTGTACTAACATATATTTAGCAATATGGGTATTTCTAGAGATTCTCGTCACAAACGTGCCGCTACTGGTGCTAAAAGAGCTCAATTCAGAAAGAAGAGAAAGTTCGAATTAGGTAGACAATCTGCTAACACTAAGATCGGTGCCAAGAGAATTCACAGCGTCAGAACCAGAGGTGGTAACCAAAAATTCAGAGCTTTAAGAATTGATACTGGTAACTTCTCCTGGGGTTCCGAAGGTATTGCTAGAAAGACTAGAATTGCTGGTGTCGTCTACCATCCATCCAACAACGAATTAGTCAGAACTAACACCTTAACCAAGTCTGCTATTGTTCAAATTGATGCTACTCCATTCAGACAATGGTACGAAACTCACTACGGTCAATCTTTAGGTAAGAAGAAGCAAGATGAAGCCGAAGTCAAGAGATCTAGAAAGGTTGAAAGAAAATTAGCTTCTAGAGCTTCTGCTGCCACTATTGAATCTGGTGTCGACTCTCAATTCGGTGCTGGTAGATTATACGCTGCTATCTCTTCTAGACCAGGTCAATCTGGTAGATGTGATGGTTACATCTTAGAAGGTGAAGAATTAGCCTTCTACTTAAGAAGATTAACTGCTAAGAAGTAAATTATATCTAGTATTTTAATCTAATTTACGTTACATATTATATGTTTGTTCATAATTTGTTTTATAATCTCTAAGTATACATGTATATTAAAACATGACGTAGTATAATATCATAAATCTATGATCAAGTTCCGTAGCTTGTTTGTGCAAATTTTTAGACGACCGATGAATAAGTGATGACACAAACAATACAATTACAGGTTCAGTCTAATAAATACCATATATAAGTTTACAAATTTGTTACTATTTTTCATGAAAACATTGCTTCTATTAGTTTATATATCGAAATATTAAATATATTAACCTAGTGAATGTTAGTTTTGTTCATTTATGTAATTTTAAGGTCCATAATTTTATTCAGTTAAGTAAAAGAGTATCCTCAATTCTTAAAAGTTTTCAAGCCAATTAAGAGTTCAGTACAGGTCTGTGAAAATTCTTTCATCATTTAAAATTATTGAACTATCATATTAATAGAACTTACTTATAGAGATAGCAACGTTTCATACTATTATTGACTACTATTTGAAAAATGAATAAATTCTTTCACCGGTTCCCTTTAAATTTGAGATATTCGTCCGGGTAATGTTTAAAATGTATTACCTACATAGGGTTAGTTGATACCAATAGGATTGATTCTATATATCTCCAAAAATAAGAATGTCTAAACAATAGAACCCATTGCACTATATCATTTGTATTCTATTAGTTTATACGATAAAGTAAGTAACTTTGGCAAAAATTTTGAAAGTTTCTTACGCTTAAGACTACAATTGATGCTCTTCTCTTGACTAAAATACAGCAATATAAATATAAGGCAGATAATAACTCAATTATATACTTGAACCTTTTTGTGCCTTAAAGTCTTGTATAACTTATTAATTTTTTACTTTTTCAAAAAAATTTACGAAATTAAATTTTATTATATTATACAATGTATTTGTTTGAATGCATCGAATATTCAAGCAATACTCTTTGAAGATTGCGCTAATGAGGTAATCGAAGTAATTGGATGCATATTGAAATCAACTTGCTCGGCCTTAACATATTCTAAGTTATTTAACTCTTCTTCCTTGTAGTTATAGTGTTTAAATAATAACCAGAAAACACAACCACCAATAAAACTTGAAATAGCTAAACCAGCATAAGCCCAGACGAACTTTGGATTCTCGGCAGTAGAAGAGATACAAATACCAAGAATAGAACCGAATGCGTTTGTAAGAAGGAATAATGACATAATGAAAGATTTCATAGAAACAGGAGCCTTAGTGTAAGCATATTCAAGGCCGGTAATAGATGCAAGAATTTCAGAAATAGCAATCAAAACATATGCTGGAGTTTGAATAGCAATATGAACATGGTTAGGGGTCGATTTGTCTCCACATTGTAATGGGTAATCGTAACAAGGACCTGCTTTGTAAATGTAATGTTGTAAAACAGATGCATAAACCATAGCCGCAGTACCAAAGAAGAAACCAAAAGTAATTTTAGTAATAGCTCTAAATGGTGTGAACCTTCTAAGGAATGGGTAGACAAATCTTTCAAAAATTGGAATGAAGACAATAAGGGCAATCGAATCAAAAGCTTGCAAGAAATCATTTGGTAAACCATGACTTTCTATCTGACCAGCTTGAGTGACGAAATTGTTAAGCATTTGACCATAGACAACCCAGTAAATAGGATACATCAAGAAAACTTTACAACCGTAAATAGCTCTTTTGACTTCTTCAACAAATATGTCATCCCATTGACCTTCTCTAGTTGGGTCAACAGATGGCTTTGCAACGTCTAAATTGAATTTATTCTTAATACCAATCCAGCAGACATGGAAAGACTTAGCGATAATCTTGTCCAGTACTGGAACTTTGACATATTGGTTTCTACCAAGGACTAATACAACAATGGCAATAACAAAGAAACAAAGTGGTAATAAGAAAGCAGACCAAAAACCAATGTGTTTTTCCATTTCAGTGGTAGCAATAACAGACAAAGAACCAATATTAATCATAAGATAGAAGAACATGAAAACATTTTGGATGGTAATATTTGGATCTTGAATAACTCTTTCACCTGATTTCAATACCTTAATAATTGGTTTAGTCTTTGGAATTTGATCAGCAATTAATGGAGAAACATTAGACTTAACACCACCAGTACCAATACCGATGATAATGATAGCAACAACATATCCTCCTAATGCAGTGTTATAACTTGTAATTGCTGGAACAGAAGTAATGAATAAAATGAAAATACCAATAATGTAAATTATACAGAAAACAAGAATAGTTTTGTACTTACCCCAGAAGGTATCTGCAACCCAAGCACCAAGAATTGGTGTAATATAACACCAAAATTGGAAAAAGTATGATAAAGCAGTTGCACCAGATGAGTTTAATGAAAGAGCACCCGGTGGAGTATCATTAGGACCATTTTGCATATAGTTTTGAAATGGAGCACTTAATCCATAGTAGGAAAATCTTTCTGCTAATTCAACAATAGCAACTAACCAACAACTCATTGGAATTTTTTCAGAAACGTGTCTCAACTTTTTCATTTCTTCACTTGTTGGAGTTCTTCCCTCATCAGTATGGACATCTGATATTTCTTGGGAGTCTGAATATGCTAAGTCCTCGAAGTTGACTTCTTTGTTTGATGATTCTTCATGAGCTTTTTCATTCTTGTTTAAGGACTCATCGTTTATCTTTTCTTGCTCACTCATTTCGAAATGGTATGAAGTATTACAATTTTTCTTTTGATAACGAAAGGGTGGATTTAGATTAAATATATATCACCGATTTCTTGGCTATCTCCTTCTCCAGGTGTTATCACATACCAATCACCTTGGTTATCACTGCAAATTTTGGTATTAGGCATTTCTTTTAGCATCCCAAATTTTTTCTTGGTATTTCCATTATAAGAAACAAAATGGTGAAATACGCCGCGTGAATTGATGTTCCATTAGCAGATTCCTTCATATAGTTACATTATGGTTTTGCAATTTATAACCCCATCTGAAAAATGTGCCGCAAATTTTTACTGCCTAACACTCGCGTGGCTCATCGACAAGGTTTTTCTACCTTAATGTAATCAAGACGAAAGGCACTATACACAACAACCGGGGGAAATTGATATTACTCCATGTTTCGTAAATAATGCCTTTTTTTGATATGAGATTGAAGATTACAAAACTACAAAAAAGGGAGGAATATGTTTATCCGAAATTTATTTTTTGATATGGCAGACACAGAGGTGCATTTACATCAAACTTGCCACATAAGATTTCTTATACTTTTTAGACATTGCCACATTTTTTTCTGCAAATATATCTCATGTCATTCAATGTCCTACACACAAATACATGATCTATATACAGGTAATCTACTAACAGGCGACTTCCGTTCTAAAATGACCGTTACCTTTGATAATGATTCAACGGTAACGGTCTGTGGTTAACGCCCTATTGAATCGGCCAATAACCGGGGAACAAGAAATGCATCTTTTCTAATAGCTCTTTGTTAACACCATGGGGATTAGTGCTAACGGCGTATTTCATTGATCCTTTAGCACTTTCGGCAAACCCTAAGTCTTTAGCGAACTCCTCGCTTACAATATCAATTAATTTAGCAGCTAATTTGCATGCATTCGCAGAATTTGCTTTTAAATTTCCAACTACTGTTTCAACCGTGACCGGTTCTTCTGATTCATTCCAAGAATCGTAATCAGTTGACATACAAATCATTTGATAAGCTATCTCGGCTTCACGTGCTAACTTGGCTTCCGGCAAAACAGACATATTTATGACGGAACCACCCCATGTTCTGTATAATTTAGACTCTGCTCTTGTGCTAAATTGTGGTCCTTCCATACATATAATAGTCAAATCTTCCTTTTTGTTGGTGTGTTGTTTAGTATGGAATGTAGGAGTGTGTTCAGTATCATATCCGTCTAAAAATCCTACAGATGGGATACTATCACTGATCAACTTATTCAATTGGAGATCAAATGGCTCTCCAAACATAGCATGAGCAACAAATCCTTTTTCAAAAAAAGTAGATGGTCTAATACCTTTAGTTCTATCAATAACTTGGGTTGGAACTACAAAATCTCTTGGTTTGATTTCTGGCTGTAAAGAGCCTACAGCAGAGAAAGCAATGATTGCCTTGACACCTAAACTTTTCAAAGCAGCAATATTTGCTCTAGATGGAACATCAGATGGTAATAAGTTGTGATGCTGACCGTGTCTAGCTAAAAAGGCTACAGGAAAGCCACTTTCAGTAACGGAAATTGTAATTGGAGAGGATGGAAATCCCCAAGGTGTAGAAACCGTCAATCTGGCAACTGGGTGTAAGTTTGGTAAATCGTATAATCCAGTACCACCAATAACAGCTAATTCGACTTTCCCATCATAATGATGAGGCAAATCTTTAACACTGATTTTTTCTCTATGTAATGACATTCCTATTTTTCTAAAGAGTGAATTAAAAGAAGTGTAAGAGTTATTTAACCCTTTAATTTTCATTAACTCCTCCACATGGGTTTTTTTTTCATAATAGTGGTGGCTCACTTAACCTGTAATTCTTGAGCTGTAACCTACAAATATCACACATTACACAAAAAGGTTTTTAGAAGTATGATATTTGAGATTCTTAGAAATCACTAGTAGTAATTAAGCGTCATTGAATATGCTTGCATCAAACTTTAGCTTATCATCCAGATCGCTTCTATCGCGTAATTCTGGCTTAATATATATCAGGTGCTATTCATCAAAGCCACCCAAGACAGATACTGAAATTATTCATAAGCGTAGAATACCTGGATTCACCAAGGCAAAACTCAATAAATTACATGGAACTCAAAAGTCAGAAGATGAAATAAAAGCAAAAGAAGCATTAGTCAATAACCGCAAATTGAAGAAGTTAGACAATGACAAGAATATTAGTAAAAAGCTCCTAGAGGTTTCTAAGGGACCAAAATATATCCCACTAAAGAATTTCCCAACAGCGCCACAGTCCCTTTTAGATCTGTCTCTTGACGAATTGTATCAAAGTATAAACCTAAAGCCAGTGTCGGATCATGGAATAGCTAATGACGAAAACTCTACTAAAGACAAGGGTAATACACAGGAAAAGACAACTTTCGTGGACTTCAGTATACCAGATAAGTATTTAAAATCACAAGTTAAGGATCAAGTTACAGCTAAAGATAAAGCTATCGTGGAAGAACTTGATAACTTTATAAAATCAGATGATGAAGCGGATCTCACGCTGAGTCAATTAAATATGATAAAACTTTACTATGATCAGGAATCGAATTCATATCAACCACTACCTGAACATACTCTAAAAAAGTCTTTACTGGGAATGATAAATTTAAATCCAGCATTAGTGGATATAGATGATGAATTTTTATGGAACATTATTCCTAGGGATAAATTATTTGGAAAGCCTCCTTTTGAGATGAATATGGGGCCAAATGCTTTTAAAGATTGGGAAAAACAAATGTTAGAGAAAGAAAGAAAAGAAAGAGATGCGAAAGAGATCGATGAGAAAGAGTATAAAGAATTCGAAATTTCATTGAACAAAGCAAAATCGTTCTTTAAAAAATCGGGTGGACGTAAAAAGTTAGATAAGCAACTAATGAAACAATATAAGAGATTGAAAAAGGAAGGTAAAATTCCAAAGGATTTTAATCTCAACTTTAATGATGATGACTAGTTAAATTGATCGGGTTAGGGATATTCTTGTTTATAGTAGTAATAGAATTCAATATCAAAATATATAAGATTTTTCAAATAAAATATATAAGAATTTTCAATGTAGAATATATAATCATTTTAATAGTTTGATTCATTCAATAATGTTCAATTCAACATCACCATAGCCAAATCTATGTTTATTTTCTTCATAAACACGTTTAAGCTCGTCCACATAGAGTTTATGATAATGACCTAAAATCTCAGGAGGGACATTAGTTTTAGCCGAAGAGCTTTCCTTTTCTTGTGACCCTTTGAAAATATTAGCAAGCTTATCTGAATTATTATTCTTATTTTTTTTAGCTTCGTTTTCCAGAATATTATCAAAGTCCGGGTGCTTTAATTTATACTCTGCCAAAAGCCCTGCTGGTACATGTATGGGCCTGCCTATACAAATATTGATTGGGTTTCTATATGCTAGAAATCCGAAATCATAAATAAATACACCCCTAGCACTAAAAAAGGGCAAAGTAAATAAAAATTTGGCTTTTAACCAGCTTTGTAATTTACTTCCCCAAGATCCGGGTTTAGGAGTAGTTAATTTGAAGATATCAGCCTCCCCAAACGCAAAGGTAGGTACAAGAGACACATTTCCTAATTCAATCGCCAATTTTACAAATCCTCTACGTTTGTGCAAAACTAACTTAATTTCTCTCTTGGGCGAATTATTTGATTTATCTTCTGATTTACTGTCTGCTCCATCTTCTGACAGATATTCTGACAGATATTCTGATTTATTGTCTGATTTATCTTCTGATTTATCTTCTGATTTATCTTCTGATTTATCTTCTGATTTATCTGCTGATTTAAGTTCTGATTTAGTTTCGGGTTCATCTTCTAAATCGCTATCCGATTCGTCGTGAGATTTATACCCATTTCCTACCTTGTATTGAGGAGCAACCATATTATTGAGAAGCGATTCTTGTGCACCGCCAACAACTATACAAACAGAATTGTCTCCATTGCTAATCAAACTTTTAATATTTTTAGCAGAAGCGCTAGTTAAGCCGAGCCCTAGTAAATAATCCCTATAAAATGGAATTGTGAACTGTGTGGAGAGAGTTAACGGGAAGATGTTTCCAATATCTGGGAATAGCCTCTCGCCTTTAGAAGGGTCGTGAAATAAGGGCTTAAGGAATTTGGCTGGTGGTTCATATGGCTCGTTTCTTAGAGCATTTGTCGCAAACGTTCCCATAGCTCCCATGGAAATAACACCATGGGGATGATACCCAAAAATGTATCTAGGACCAGTTGTAATTCTCTTGATTTTATAATTTTCTTTTGATTCTGAATCATTTGGAGCAACTTGTTGCGGAAAAGGGTTGATGTCGTTAATTCGTTTACTAAGTCTTAATTTCTTGAATATACTATCCATCAATGTACGAGAATCTTCTGATATTAGATCTTCTTCATCATCTGGCAATGAATCTTGTTTCACTAAGATACTAGAAAATGTTGGTTCCAAATCGCATGTCTTATGAACATTTATGGGGAAGTAATTCACAAACCACTCCCAAACTATGAAATTCTTCATCCAGTCTCTAGTTCTGTAAACCACTTTCCCATTTGTTGGGGTATGGAGATCAAACCCGTACCACCATACAAAGTAAGGTAGAATGACACTTAGCCAAACAACCCAACCTAAGGATAAGGCGAGGAGGAACAAACACAAGAAGAAAGGGATTGATACAGTATGCCACATTAAACCTAGCGTTTGTAATCTGTTACTCAATGGAGTGTTCAATGGAGCAAGATGTAAACGCTGCTTTCTCTTGAACTTTGTTTTCTTATCTGTAGGTGATTTAGTGGATTCCTTGGATCTATCTGTAATCCTTTCTTTTAAGTTATGATTCTCCAGGGTGAAGAACCCAGACGATTTACCAATTTTTTCTGACATCCTTCTATTCTACTGTAATATAGATTGTATTGACTTATATCGATATCCTAGGTAATATTATAGAAGGGTTTGGATGCCCATATAGTTGTATTTTTCAATTGCTATTTTAGTGTTTGGCAGGAAAATATTAATGCGTAAATTAAAGATCAATCAAATTCAGTGGATCATACACCCGAAAGTTGAAAAATGGTGAAGCGAACTGGCTCGAGCAGTCTCGATAGCGATGTCCAACTGACACATTACTGGATAAAGCCTACAAAGAAACAAAAAAAGTCTTTTTTTTCTTCATTGTTTAATCTTCATCAAAAGCATAATGGGACTCCATTCTTCAATTTGGCTAAAGGGAAAGAATCAGATGCAGATATGATAAAGAGGTATGAGATATATAAAAAGGTCTGGAAGTACCAGTCTGATAAGATATCACAGCTTTTAAATAATGCAAATACCCAACTCTTTGATAGTTTGTTAGAATATATTGAGTCAGATGGCAGCACAACTGATAACATTAAGAAATTTAATCATAAACAATCGGTTGCTTTCTTGCTGTTGAGTTCGAATAACGCTAATAATTTACGTATCTTGGAAGAGTTGTCACAATATTTAAAGAATTCAAAAAAATCAGATAGTGACGGAAAAGTTTTAAAAATTATCAATTTAAACTCGAAGAATTGTGCTAATATAAAGAGTTCATTAAGAGAGGTTGTTAAACAGTTTTTAAGTCTCCAAGACAATGAAGAAGTGGTTGAAAATCCAAGTGAAAATGATGACGTTTTTGACGAAGGTTCTGATGAGGAATCAGGTCCCGAGTCTGAAGATTCAGACGTAGATGATGAGCTTCACAAAAATAATTTACCTATGAACGAATCAAACAATGAAAAGGTTGTGGATATTGAAGGTCGAGTGAGTTATGATTTAGATGTTATTGAAGATTGGTGTTATGATTATTTTAATCAAGAGAAGTCAACTCTAGCTACAACGAATTTAAGAGTTACGTTAATTATCCAAGATTCTGATTCAATAAGTGATACAGTGTTGAATCAAATTATTAAATTAGTACACTCATATTCTAATAAAATTCCTATAAAACTTATTATTGGGCTTTCTTCTCATAATGTGAGCTCTTGGATCAACTCGCACTTGAGCAATGATGTTAGAGTCATAATTAATGGTCTCAAATTTAAAAGCAATAATAACAGGGATTTAGGTTATCTTATACTAAACGAGTTATTTTTAAACCATGAATTGTCAGATGAAAACCCTTTAGCGGTAGATTGTACTCTATCTTCGATACTTTTAAGCAGATTTGAAAATTCTAATAATTCAATAGATACTTTAATATCTGAGATAAAATTATGTTATATGATATATTATTATCAGCTGCCATTGTCATTACTATCTACTGCTGCCATTAAAGCTTCCCCTTTGCATATTGATTATTTAAGAAAGTTACCATCTTTTAAGCAATTCATTGAATTGAAAATATCCCAACTTGAAGAAAAGAAAAAATCTATTCTTAAAATTAAAGAACTAATTCAGTTAAGTGAAAAGAATGATGATCTAACATCTAATTGTAAAAAACTAGAAAATGAAATTATAATAGAGAAAAAAGAAATCTCTAATTTGATTGGATCTGATAAAGCATTAATATCTAAGTTTAACGAAGCAAGGGTTGATTTCCATAACTACATATACCTTAGTATTAATGCCGTTAACATCCTCTATATCATTCAAATCGAAGACAAAAAAGAAAAGTTTGAAATTTATAAATTAATTACAAATAATCAACTTTTACATTCAGTCTACCTTAAAAATATTTTCAAAAAACTAAACATGTTATCAGCCGATGAACTTATGAAATTGATCAGAACTTTGATTGACTCTCCAGATATATTAGACACAAAAGATAAGTCGGTTTTGATATTCAAGAAGAATCTATCTTCCATTGCATCCGTAATAGAACCTACTAAATTAATCAATGAAGTTAAGAGCTACCTTGATACTGATAAATTGAAAATATCTCTAGATAATGTTTTATTTAATGAAGTTTTTTCAATGAGTGGAGGAAAATCTGAATTTGATCAAAGAAAGAAAGTAGAAGAGATGCAAGATAATTTGATGTTGAATCTTGTTCGACCAAATACTCGTGAAATTATAGAACTTGGATTAAATGAGTCAGAATCATATTTAGCGAATGAAATGATAGGGAAAGGGATAGATGAAAAGGCCATATGCAAGCCATTGATTTCTTTCTTATTTAATATTTATAAAGATGCACCAGTATCAATTAATATTTATGACTTCTATGTGGCATTCAGGCAATCTCTAGGTAACCCTAAACTTTTAAAGGAGCTTGAAGAAAATGTCATCAAGTCAGACTTGCCACAGAAAGAAAGGCTCCTCAAAATATTGAATGATGATAATTTGGACTGGGATAAAATAACCTATGCATGGTTTGTTCAGAATGCATTTGAATTAATCATGATTGGGACTCTTAAGGAAAAATCAAAAGGTGATTATTTGGAAAAGGCAATTTGGCGAGGAGTTTAGCAATACTTTCTTAACTTCTTAAGAGTATATTAAGGATCATAAGGGTTTAAAATCATGAGTTTTCTGAACTACCGTCAACATTAGCGTTGTCTTTAATTTGATCCATTTTTTGCTCCTCATTTCTGTAGTAGGCACCATCAGATAAATGCCTATGGCCTGATATAGATATAATCAATAAAAGAATCACAAATGTAGTTCCAACCACAATCGTAGTTAATTTAGGAGATTTCAATATTTTCTTAATATATTCAGACATGTAGGAAGCCGGATGATAAAGTTTAATTATGGGACATAAGTTTTTTAGCTTGTTCTGAAGTAAAATATTAGATTTGCTTGATTGCCTATTTAGGAAAGAAGATCATAAGTTAGAAAGTATTTATGACACATTTTTCATATGTATCATTAACACAATTTATCAAAGAAGGTATTTGAATATCTAGTAGAGAGTATATTAAAAAGTAGTTTAACCGATTTGCTTATTAGATCTATATGATGATGTTTCAAGTTTCTCAATGGATATCTGCAAGTGATCTTACGCCCCGTATATTGTTGATGTAAGCTCGTATAAACGCTATAGTATCCACTCCACTTAATTTTACCTTACTAAGTTATTAGAGATCATCCACCTAATAAAATTATATGCGTTATTAACGAAGATATATCAAGATCTAAAATGGTGTTGTTTCATCTATGCCATCTATTCTACTCATAACTCATATCACATGTTAGAAACTTATAGGTTGACTATATTATTAGAGCTAGCTCTTTATCACTTTTCGGATGACTGTCAAACGTTAGTGTTATCAGGATTCCTTTTTGAACCAATTATATTATTTTAATTTAAGTGGCATTATTAGAATGTTCAATGTATTTTTATGACGAAAAAAAATTGTTTAATGAAACTGTGGGGAAATTATTTGAATATTTCGGGGAAAAAATACAAAATAAAAAAATATCGATGTAAAAAAAAAAAATAATAGTTAGAAAGGAAAACGGACAGGTGGAAATGTAGAAAGGTAGAGAAAAATATGAACGAAAGAAAATAAGAACGCTAGATGAGTGACATGAAGACATTTTCATATAGCAGTTTCCTTTTGTATAGTATTATTTGATCTTCTCACAGGTTTCATTGCCTAAAATTTGCCCAGTTAAAATATTTACTATAACTAAAAGTTGACATTGCGTCACATGCGACACTTTTCCTTCAATTTTTATCCTCTATCTCGAAAATAGTTATTATTCATCTTATATTCAAAAATTGATGCGAAATGGCTTAGATGAAATATTGACTTTAATTAGAATATATAGCAACTTTATAAATGAATTGAACTTCTAAAGCTTAGTAGAATTGATTAAACTGACTAGGGAAGGGGGAAAAACATAAGATATTTTCTATCTCGGGAATCCCGTTCTGTAAATAAAAAATTTCTTTTTATCTTTCATGGCGGTTTCTGGTCGTTCACATCTCAAAAGATTGCTTTATCAATTACTCAGTCTGTTATCGAGAAAATTAGGATTATGGACTAGCAAAATTACTTATCAGTACGTAAATTATAAGGCATTATAATTCGATAACGTGATTTCGTAGTTCGTAGTTGATATCTACGTTGCCTGATAAAATAATATTAGCTTAAATTAAAGTTCGATTATATATTAGCAATTAGAATTTGTCGAAATCGCCCCTCCTTACAATCACAATCCCACATTCGAATGAATACTAGGATACGAAAAGTCTGATGTGTGACTATAGGCAAATTCTGTGGTACTGTGGAATTGGGATGCATTGTCTTCGTTTATCAGTACATGTCGAGCGGTACGGCGATTTTTCTGCAGACTTCAGATTTGATATGAGGAGGATCCTGCATGCATTATGCTGATAAGGATATTACCAATATTGGCGTATTGGCGTATTGTTAGGAAGTTTAACAATAAAAGGTATAAAAACTCAATAAAATCATCATCCAATTCGGCTATCCAACTTCATAAAGTAACTTATATTTCAATTTCAATGCCTGAAAAAGAGTTAAATTATATTCGTTCCACTGACGATCCTGAGAAGACTGGTGGAGTGTATATTGATGCATTTGATGCAAGCGATTCTCAACCTCCTTTGAAAGGTTTTGCAAAATTCGTAGATTCTTTCAAAAGAGTAAATGACGATGATTTAGGTTTAGACCCTAATCTTAGTGAAGCCGAAAAGATTGCCATCAGGACTGCCAATTCTCCATTAAGTAGATCTTTGAAGAATAGACACTTGCAAATGATTGCAATTGGTGGTTCCATTGGTACTGGTTTATTCGTCGGAAGTGGTTCGGTATTATCTACTGGTGGACCTGCCGGTGTATTAATTGCTTATATTTTAATTGGTTCTATGATTTATTGTACAGTGCAATCTTTAGGAGAATTGGCTGTTACTTTTCCAGTATCTGGTGCTTTTGTTACTTATAATACTAGATTCATCGATCAATCATGGGGTTTCGCAATGGCTTGGAACTATGCGATGCAATGGTTAGTTGTTATGCCAGTTGAATTGGTTGCAGCCGCTTTAACTATCGAATTTTGGAATACAAAAACAAACCTGGCAGCGTTTGTCTCAATCTTCTATGTTGTGATTATATCAATCAACTTCTTTGGTGTTAGAGGCTATGGTGAAGCTGAATTTATTTTCTCTATTGTTAAAGTTGTTGCTATCACTGGATATATTATTTTGGGTATTGTTCT
This sequence comes from Schwanniomyces polymorphus var. africanus, assembly GCA_030563145.1. Taxonomy (NCBI): domain Eukaryota; kingdom Fungi; phylum Ascomycota; class Pichiomycetes; order Serinales; family Debaryomycetaceae; genus Schwanniomyces; species Schwanniomyces polymorphus. The sequence goes on from JAKUBG010000012.1 coordinate 278,836, forward strand.
TGTTTGTGGTGGTGGTCCTGAGGGTGGCTACATTGGAGGTAAATACTGGCATAACCCTGGTGCTTTTGCCAACAGTTTTAAGGGTGTTTGTTCTGTATTTGTTACAGCAGCTTTTGCATTCGCTGGTACAGAATTAGTAGGTTTAGCTTCCGCAGAATCTGCAAATCCAAGAAAAACTTTGCCAAAAGCTACAAAACAAGTATTCTGGAGAATCACCTTGTTTTACGTTATTTCTTTGATTTTGGTTGGTTTATTGGTTCCTTACAATGATCCAAAATTACTCAATAAAACGAGTTCGGCTGACGCTTCTGCCTCTCCATTTGTCATTTCTATAAGAAATGCTGGAATTAGTGGATTACCAAGTGTTATGAATGTAGTGATTATGATTTCTGTTTTGTCTGTCGGAAATTCTGCTGTGTTTGGTTCTTCGAGAACTTTAGCCGCATTATCTGCTGCTGGTCAAGCACCTAAGATTTTTGGTTATATCGATAAAAGTGGTCGTCCATTGGTTGGTATTATTACTCAAGCTGTATTCGGTTTATTGTGTTTCCTTACGGCTTCAGGTAAAGAAGGTACTATTTTTGACTGGCTAGTTGCTCTTTCGGGACTTTCATCTGTCTTTACATGGGGTTCTATTAATGTTTGTCTTATCCGTTTTAGACGTGCATTGAAAGCTCAAGGTAGAGACACTAGTGAGGTCGCATTTACTTCTCAAGTTGGTATTATAGGTGCATATTATGGTGCAGGGTTTAATATTTTAGTCTTAATTGCACAATTTTGGGTCGCTTTGTTTCCTCTTGGTGCATCGCCTAATGCTGGTGAGTTCTTCCAGGCATATTTGTCATTCCCAATTGTAATTGCCTTCTATGTTGGCCACAAACTTTGGAAGAGGAATTGGAGGATCTACATTAGAGCCAAGGATATTGACATTGATACTGGTAGAAGAGAATTAGACTTGGACTTATTGAAACAAGAAATCGCTGAAGAGAAGGCATACATTGCCACATTACCATTCTACAGGAGAGCTTACAGCTTCTGGTGTTAATTTTATAAAATGTATATATAGCAGTACCTAAATTAATAAAAATTCTTATTATTTTGGATATCTTTTACTAATTGCCTCTTATAATATCTCTTCAGATAGAAAAGTCCAATTAACGCAATGAATGTGCAAAGTAAAAAAAATGGGTAGTATGTTATGACATTCACATCTTCAGCTTCGATGAGATCGTTAACAACAGTGTTCTTGAAATATCCAGCTAATGTGCTATCTAACGGTAATTGATATAAATAAGAATTACTAATATAAATGTCTTCCAATGGTTTATTGTTTTGATCAGTTTCGACATAACTTAGTTGTTGTAAGATATCAAGGCCATCTATCAACTGACCAAACACAACATGCATTCCATCTAGCCATTGACAAAATTCTCTTGTGGTGATAAAAAACTGGCCACCATTTGTATTTGGTCCACTGTTTGCCATTGACAATCGTCCTATCTTATCATGTAGAATGGCAAACGTTTCATCAGGAAATTGTTCTTTGTTATATATAGAATGTCCACCAGTACCATCTCCATTGGTAAAGTCACCTCCCTGAACCATGAAATCACCAATAATCCTATGAAATGAAGAACCTATATAACCGTAACCATGCTGCATACATGCTAGGTGTAAAAAGTTCTTGACTGTTTTTGGAGCTGTTGAACCAAATAGTCCGAAAGTTATATCTCCAAGTTTTAATACCTTTTCCACACCATCTTTATCTATTTTCTTAGATATCTCAAATACAACCTTATGTGTGACGGGTGGATCATGAATTAAAAAATCTAATTCTGAAGTTTCAAGCTCACCTGGTAGGAAAGAGACCATATCAGAAGTCGGCAGAGCCAAAACTCCGAATAAGATATATGCGAACACATATATACAACCAATAAACAACATAGGTATGTAAAGTTTTTCACTGAAGGAGTTTAAAAAAGGATATACGCTTCTTGTCCAGTCACGTGCCATTATTTCTGAAAATGAGAATTGATTCGGATTCAAGATAGTGGCAAGACTTCACAGACTTTAAAATCAATACATTTAATTCTTAAGCAATATCAAGATGAATGGAATTAATGTGGATATCAATCATTTGAAAAAGGGCGAAGTTAACTTAGGTACTTCTATTATGGCAGTTAAATTCAAAGATGGTGTCATCTTAGGCGCCGACTCACGTACCACCACAGGCTCATATATCGCTAATAGAGTTACAGATAAATTAACGCAAATTCATGATACCATATACTGCTGCCGTTCAGGATCTGCAGCCGACACTCAAGCAGTAGCAGATATTGTTAAGTATCATTTGCAGATGTATGCATCACAATTGCCAGCTGACGAAAAACCAACTACCCAAGTAGCAGCAAATATTTTCCAAGAACTATGCTATAATAATAAGGATAACTTGACTGCTGGAATCATTTGTGCTGGATATGATAAAAAGAACAAGGGTTCTGTGTACCTGATCCCTCTAGGTGGTTCTATACATAAACAGGAATATGCTATTGCTGGTTCTGGTTCTACTTTCATATACGGATGGTGTGATGAAAACTTTAAGAGAGATATGGAAAAGGATGAATGTGTACAATTTATGAAAACCGCTTTATCTGAAGCTATCAAATGGGATGGGTCTTCTGGTGGAGTGATAAGAATTGTTATCTTAACTGAAAAGGGTGTCGAAAGATTGGTATTCTTCCCTGATGAATACCAAAAGTGACCTACTACTTAGACTATACATTATGTACGTATTTAATTTTTAGTATCGAATTGATGTCCTCTGCATTAGAATTGAAATAGATATACTTATTTTACATGGTGTGATATTCAATCTACTCAATTTAAAAAAAACTAATTAATTTCGACCCATACGAACTAATTGATCACATATTAAATAAAGGATTCCCACCTCCATAATGATTCTTTAGGATTCACAAGATCCCTCTCGTCTTCACTAAATAACAAACCCCCATCAACACCTTGAGCGATAATCGCATTCACATAAAACAAGAAATCACTTGGGTTAAATCCTTTACTCAACTTTTCTTGAAATTCCTTCTTTGCTTCTTCAGCAGACGTTTTAAATACTGTTAACTTAACGTTATGCGATTTTTCATAATTTTCCACAACATCCTTATATGTGATGATTTCTGAGAATATTCTTACTTTGTCGGGAAGTTCAGAAGGGTCCTTGGAAGCTACAGAAGCAATGGACTTCCCAACATCACTTAGTTTACTAATTGCAAATTTTGATAGTGGATCTCCTCTATAAGTAACTGTCCCTGCTTGTACATCAATGCCAACAGCACCTACGTTCTCGAATAGGAAAGCACCCGGAACTGCAAACAACGCTGTGATTATATCAACAACCTTTATCCCAGCTTTTCTAACAGCTTCCGAATGTTGAGTCTTTAAAGTCAAGAAGCCAGAAGCATAACTCTCTACTGCTTCAATATCGGTACCGAATTGGGATGGTATGTAAATCTTTGGCTTCACTTGCTTTATTACAGATTCGAGGGATGCAAATGTTGACGGATTTGCACCAAGCAAAGAGATGATAACATCTGTTCCCTTAAGCTTCTCAGCAACAGAGTCTGTATTTTCTAAATTATCCGTGATATACTCGACCTTCTCGGTAGATGTTTTTTCAGATCTAGTTATTGCCTTGATTGGAAAATTGAACTTATCAGCGAAAATATCTGATTCAAATGCTTCCAAAGTAGGTTTTCCTAAGAAACCAGATAATCCGATAATAGCAACTGTGTGTTTAGGCATTTGTTGATTAAGTAAGTTTTTTTTTGGTATTAAATCTGTTATTTGATTAATATTTTATATTTGCTAACAAAATATATAAGCGTATAGTAATAAATACAGTTCAAGAACAATCCTGATAGCTGATTTATATAATAATACTACCTTCTACAATTATTAATACGATTTGATTATAGTTTCATAAATGGTGTAATTTTATCCTTATTTTGTAAATATTACTAAAAGTTAGTAAAAATTCGCAATCAAATGCAGAGATAAAAACATTCAAAGATCCTAATCGAATTTCTATGCAAGACATCTTAATAAGCAATGTTACATGCCTGTTTACGAATCCACACTTCAATAAGGCTCATTTAGAACAATAGTTCACAAAATACCACTACTTCTAACTTTAGCTTTTGTAGATTATTCAAGCGATCCTGAATGTAACTTCCTAGTTGTAACACCATTCGAGTATCATCTTATCTTGTCGTTATGTATGTGATTACTTCAGGCGAAAAAAACGTTTGAGGAGTAATAAATATCTTGGAGAATTCAATATGAAACATCGGGGATTATAAACTAATATGTGAATTTTTTGGTAGGGTATAATTTTCAAATCATGTCTATATAATTAAAATGTTAGAGTGTTAGTGTGAGGTAAATTTCGCATGAGGTAACAATTAAAAAATTCTATTTATATTCTTGATATTGCAGTAATGTCACATCCTCCATCAGAATTTCCTATTGTAATCGTTAAAAACTTACCGTATTCGTCATCTACTAGCTCATTGTATGAATTATTTGGTAATTACGGTAATATATATCAAGTCAGAATAGCTAATGAAAATGGACAGCCAGGTACATGTTTTATAATATACAACAATATAGAAAGTGCCGTTAAGGCGTCAAAAGGGTTAAATGGAGTAAACTTCCAAGGGAGATATTTGGTTGCTCATTTGTATCAAGTTGATAAGTCCAAATTATCCAAAGAGGACTTTATATTAAGAAAAGAGCAATTGGAAAACTTGAAGAAGCATTATGGCATTGTATAAGTCACAGTTATTCAATTTTAGAGGCTTATTATTGATTATAAAGAAATCTATAAACTACACAAACTATAACGAAATATTGTTTATTCCGATTTCTCCTTTTCGATGCTAATATCAATTAAAGATAAAAGATAGTAACCAGTCAATGCAGTAAATACAAATCCTGATATCTTTAAAACCTTCTTCCAGAAGCTGGCTTGGGTGTACTTGTAAATCAACATAATATCAGTTTTGCATAAATCATCGAAAAGATCAACAAAGTGTAAGGTGATTTTGTTATGGCCCTCAGAAACATCGAAGTATGATAATTCATTACCAATAGCGATCAGTTCGTAATCAATGGCGGTTGTAACATTAACAAATTCAGCATTTTCTGGTAAATAGAAACTTACATAAACATCGTCGTAAGTAATGTCTCTAATAGAATTAATTAATGGAACTCTAACAATGTAGGTGTCAGATTCTTTTGTCAATTTGTGAACAAAATTTCCGAGTTTATTGTTCCAGCCAAGAGTGAAATTATAGTTCCATCCTCCAAAGATTGGAAACCTTGGCAGTAAAACTAAATGATCTTGGACAGTTGCGTGAGTAGAAACAATACCAACCAAATCTGTAAAGTAGTAATCTTCAAATTCATTGCCTGGGGTGAATGGGATTTCTAAACGTGCAAGAGCAAAATGATTCCTTGTTTGTTCATAACGACCCTTCATGTAATCGACTCTTGAGAATCCGGATTTTAACTCTGCTGCATCATTAGTCAATTCGTAGTATTCTTCAAAAGAAACCTGATCGACATCAGAAGCTGGAAGCCAAATACTTCTATTTAACTTGTTAACTTTGGCTAAAGGTCTATTATGTTCATATAAGAATCCTGTACCTTGGATAGTTAAAGGTTGGAGATCTTCCAATAAAGGACCGTAAACTATAGTTTTATCAGCAATCTTAGGTTCAAAAACTGGAAGAGATTCATTGATTGGGTAATCATTCAAACTTACTTCCTTCCCCTTTGGGATTCCTCCAATAAATAAGGTGTACTCTTTAGATACATAATCTGAATAAGCAAACTTATTGAAGCGAACTAACAAGCTTTGCTTATCATCCATATCAATCTTGCTTGGTAATGGTTCTAAATTACCAGTATACGCGTATTGGACCTTGATTTCAGCAGAAGATTTTGGAGCAATTGGTATCGGTAATTGCAACTTATACAATTGGTCACCAACAACAGCCAGTTCTACTGCAACTCCATCAACAACAGCTGCTATAACTGACAAATTTTTCACTGCACCAATACCATCATTAACTCTGAAGTAGTATACATCTTGTGGGATTTCCATGAGATTCTTAATCGATATTGAAGAAGATTCTTTAACATATGATTTAGAAAGATCAATTATTCTATTGTAATGAGTGTTCTCCCATGCTGATCCATCCACATCTAAACATAAAGTTAAACCTACGATCCAGAAACCAAATATTGTAGATAACCACGATTTCATTATGCTCTTTTGGTTTATGTTCTTCAACACGCTATTAAAGACAACGGTGTTAAATTCGAGTTTACAATATTCAGATTATGTAAGCTTTAATAGAACATTACATAATCTATTTTGTGCAATATTATTTACAACAATCGCAAGATGCTATTAAGTTCATAGCAGCTGAAGAATTTGGATAGGAGCGGTACGCCGTCATTGCAAGCAGCTATTTTTATTTCAGAAGTACCTCCAAATATGTCATTGCAAGAACTTATTCCAGTAGTTAACAAATTGCAGGATATTGTGACAACAACACAGTTGGCGGATTTAGATTTGCCTCTCTTGGCCGTTGTTGGATCGCAATCTTGTGGTAAGTCGTCAGTGTTAGAGAACATTGTTGGTGAAGACTTCCTTCCTCGTGGAACGGGTATAGTCACCAGAAGACCGTTGATATTGCAGTTGATCAATATTAAGGATGATGACGCCATCGTCCAAAGTGAAATTCCATCTGATAGTTATGGTTCATCTGATTCGTCGTCGTCTAACGAACAAGAAATTAACTTGGAAGACCACTTAAGAAGGCGTTCAAATGGTAGTGCTAGACCAACTAAATGGGGTGAATTCTTACATATCCCTAACAAAAGATTCTATAATTTTAAAAATATTAGGAAAGAAATCGAAAATGAAACAGCTAGAATCGCTGGCCAGAATAAAGGTATCAGTAGGTTACCTATTAATTTAAAGATATATTCAACAAAAGTTCTCAATCTCACTTTAGTTGATTTGCCAGGCTTAACTAAAATTCCTATCGGCGATCAACCAACAGATATCGAGAGACAAACTCGAAATTTAATTTTGGAATATATATCTAAACCAAACTGCATTATATTAGCCGTATCACCTGCAAATGTGGACTTGGTCAACTCCGAATCTTTAAAGCTTGCTAGACAAGTCGATCCTACAGGTAAGAGAACTGTCGGTGTATTAACCAAGTTAGACTTAATGGATCAAGGCACTAATGCATTAGACATTTTGAAGGGTAATGTATACCCTTTAAAATTAGGGTTTATTGGTATTGTTAATAGATCTCAACAAGATATTTCTGAATCAAAGTCAATGGAAGATTCTTTGTTTGCTGAGCAGCAATTTTTCATGAATCACCCTGCTTATCGCTCAATTTCAAATAAGTGTGGTACTCGCTACTTGGCTCAAACTTTAAACAAGATTTTGATGAATCATATTAGAGAAAGATTACCTGACATTAAAGCAAAATTAAATACTTTAATGGGACAGGCCGAACAAGAACTTGCTAGCTATGGTGATATCCCCTCAAATTTAACAGAAACTAGGGAGAGTAGAGGTGCTTTGGTTTTAAACTTAATGACCAAATTTGCTACAAGTTTTATCAATTCAATTGAAGGTACTACGGTAACTGATATATCTACGAAAGAGTTGTGTGGTGGTGCGAGATTATACTATATTTTTAATGAATTATTTGGATCTCAGTTAGCTTGTATTAACCCAACTCATAATTTAACTCTTCAGGATATTAGAACGGCTATTAGAAATTCCACAGGTCCAAGGCCATCATTATTTGTTCCTGAATTGGCATTTGACTTGTTGGTAAAACCTCAAATTAAGTTATTAGAAGGACCTTCCCACAGATGCGTTGAAACAGTGTATGAAGAGTTAATGAAGATTGTTCATAACGTTTGTTCTTCTGGTGTTGGGATAGAGCTTAACAGGTATCCAAAATTGCAAAGTAAGTTGATTGAAGTCGTTTCTGATTTGTTAAGAGAAAGGCTTGGTCCTACGATTAAATATGTTGAATCATTAATTGAAATCCATAGAGCATATATAAATACTAATCATCCTAGTTTTGTTGGTGCTGGTAGGGCTATGAGTCTCGTTGTTGAAGAACGCCAAAAGCAAAAGGGAAATGAAAAACGAGCAAATGCAACTGGTAAGGTTATGAATGGAAAAGCTAATGATTTAATTGAAGATAGAAACGATGAAAGAAATTCTGACGAAATCATTGATATTGACCAAGTAGACGATGAAATTCAACCAGCAAAGCACAATAGAAGTGAATCATATTCCTTCAAGTCGGAGTCAACTCCAAACTTACCAAGTGCTACTACACATGAGTCATATTTAAATTATTTCTTTGGTAAGGATCCTATCACTCACCAACAATATTTACAAACACAAGCACAATTGAACCCAACGCCATTTAAATTTCCCCAGACACAAGAGTCTACTTTACAATTTAATAATAACTTTGTTAATGGTTTACATTCACATTCTCTGCCATCTGTTGATATGAAATCATTGAACATTCAAGATGAATCATTTGAAAGTGATCAATCAATCAGCGACTTGAGTGAAAGAGAACAGTTAGAATGTGAATTGATAAGAAGGTTAATTATTTCTTATTTTAGTATTGTAAGAGAAATGATTCAAGATCAAGTTCCTAAACTGATTATGTGTTTATTAGTTAACTATATCAAGGAGCACATTCAGAATAGATTGGTTGTTAAATTGTATAATGAATCTTTGTTTGATGACTTATTACAAGAAGACGAAACTATTCAACTCGAAAGAGAAAAATGCCTTGATTTATTGAAGACTTACAGGGAAGCTTCTAAGGTTATTAGTGATGTAGTATAAACAAGCTATTTTTCCTATGTAAATAGAGAACTGCTAGATGATACATAAATATGTAATGCAAACTATATTTAAGTTAAAGGCACAACATTCACATATAACAAAGCGCAATTAGACAATTTGTTCGTTAAAGTCATTTGCAGTATGGAGTACTCAGTACTTTTTTTCTCCTCCTCCTCCTTTGAAAAGGTAAAATGTAGTTTTTTGACTAGAAGTCTCAAATCTTGTTTAGATGATAGGGGAATTTTCAATTTCCTCTCTTCGATCATATGTAGATCCTTTAATGTGAGAAGATTAAGTTGCCTTCTTAACTCTATTATAAGCTCTAGAGTAACAATGAGTGAACATTTCCAAGCTCCCAGGTTCAACTCCACTGTTCTTCTCCCTTTCTTACTATTTTCAACCAAATCTTCTAGACTCGTTTTTAGTATAATGTTTATAAAGTCATCTTTTATATCCTCCACTAACTTATTCAAATCCTTTATTGAAAGTTTTAGGTAATTTATTCTCTTTAACTTAACAATTGATTTCTGATTTATTGTTACTGTAGAACTTAGATTAGAGCTCTGTATTTTTTTTCTGTTTAGAAATATCTTAACAGGAAGTGCTAAGGAGTTATTTATTTTAATGAATGTAATTTGAGGCATAGTTCTATATTAGAATTTAAAATGATTATCAAATTTAATATTACGCTAAAAAGACTGCGAAAGTTCTATTATACATTACATAACCATATATATCATTAGTCCTGCTCAAATCTATATATTGCCAACCCAATAATGGCCCTAATAACCACCTGAAGTATTCAACTGACATTGTAATACTTATAATGCTATATTTTGTTATTTATGCCAATCAGCTTTCACGAAATTGAGAAAAATCCAACTTTTTTGGCTTATACAGAGCTTGTCTTGGTGACATCTTTACCATTTTCTTTTCTCCTGTAACATTATTGACATATTCAATATGTGTTCTTAGCTTGTCTTGCGTCTCGTTGTCTGCCTGGTTATCAATGAAGGGGTTAAATGTATTTATAATCGTGTTCTTGTTTTTAGTGGTTTCTTCTTTCAGGTTTGAGATAAATGGATTTCTTAATGTTTTTTTAGTAATAGGTATGTCCATAACTTCAGTATCATCTTCATCAGAAGAATATGTGTTATTGAAAGATTTCCCATGCCAATGGTTTACTAAGTCTTCATTAATAATACTTAATTTGGGTGTATTAGGTATGCTTGAGCTTTCAGAGTTTGTAGCTATTACATCCATTTCATCTTTCTTATTAATATTTTCGTAATCATTCTTTACTTGAAAAGATGTTATTCCATCAAGATTAATATCTGTTGCTTTTGGTGTTTTATTATGTGTCGTAACCTTACGACCTGAGCCAATGGTGGATGGGTTCGGAAGGAAAAGGCCAAATTGTGAAGTACTATCCTTATTTAATGAATCTGTATGCATAAAAATTTCATCAGCACTGGTCTTTCTCTTGCGTGTTTGCCTCCTGGGAGACTTCCTTGGAGTAAATTCTGGTGTTATTGGTAATAAACTTAAACCAATAGGTGGTTTCAACTTCCCTTCAGAACAAGACCCTGGAGTAGTAAATGATAACAGACCATTTTTCAGATTACTGTTAGTGTGAGGAGTCTTCAAGATATCCTTTGGTCTCTTTGGCGTTACTGGTGTTTGAAAAACTGGGCTCTTAGGTATTTGAGCTTTCGGCTTAGCTATTCTAGGTGGTGTCAGTGGTGAGACAAATTCATATGACATTATACAAAATTTAGTGTTGGCTATTAATAAATAATTAGTATAGCAGATAGAAACACGTCTAGTTATATATAATAATTATAGATGGCTGGTTAATCTCAATTTATCCAAATCGGGACGATGTGGAACTAAATTTCTTCGAGATGCATGTAGCGAGTGAAGCAATTTTTCTCTGCCTTATACATTATTAAAAGGTATGAAGACTATTCACATTGAATTTCTTGCGTTTTACTTGAACACCTAATCCACTCTCCAATCTTTCATAAAAATTATCCACTCTATTTTTTAAATTTTCACTACTTCTCTCTTTTAAAATCCTATTGCCCGAGAGATCAAGATATGTTAAGTTTATCTTTCTAGTTCCTGATATTTGATCATCCTTGGGGAACAATAAGTCTGTGATAGAATTATCGCTTAAGTTCAACTCAACAAGTTTTGCATTCAAATTGAAAAATGAAAACGACCCGGAGAAAGAATTATTGTTCAACTTCAATATTCTTAAACTGGAAGGAAGAGATAAATCCAGCTGGATGTAGCTTATATTATTTTCACCTATATCCAAATTCTCCATTTTTTCACTAAATAGTCTATTTGTAAACTTCGATAATTTATTTAGCCTTAGGTCCAATCTTTTTAAATTTGCTGGTACTGTCCACAGTGATAAATCACTTATGTAATTATAATATAACTCAAGCTCCTCCAAATTGGTTAAAGTACACCAACTAGAGACTTTATTTGCATTTAAATTATGGTCATATAATGATAAACTTTCAATTTTATTACCAGATAAAGAGAGTTTTTGTAATGATTTGGGAAATTCGAACTGGTTTAAGAATTTAATATTACATTCGCTTAGATTCAAATCCACTAATGAAGTAGGAAAAGTTATTCTTTTATTGTCCTCGGAGAATGGGGGGTGCATCATTTTGTCACTATTGGATAAATCCAAAACTTTTAAAAATTTAGGAAACCCAAATAATGTACCATTTGCATTTTCAAGTGAAGATATTTGGTTTGATGACACATCCAAAAAATATAAATTATCAGGTAAATTTGTCAAGTTGGCTAATCCTGTAAAGGGATTATTATCTAATTTAAGGTTAACTAAAAATTCTGGCCATGTAATATATGATAAATTCAATAGAGTTTGGTTATTGATTAAATTATGTGATAATAAGATAGACTTCAAATTTTTTGGCCATGAATCAATTCCATTGAAGTTAAATTCTTTAATCATATTGTTAGAAAGATCTATCGTTTCCAAAGTTCGAGGGAGTTGAGATATATTAATTGAAGAAATGTTGTTATATGTTAGCATCAATACTTTCAATCTAGAAGGAAATCGTTGGGTTGATAATTTAATATTATTAATACCAGCCTGGTTCCAATAAATATCTGTTATATTATCAGGAAGATGAATGCTATTAATTTGAGATGAATTATTCCACGATACATCCAAATGCTTGAGATTCTCGGGCAATCTAATCGTCAGCCAGTCATTAATACCGTGGCCCAAAAATACAATTTCCTCTAATTTTTTGCATTTGTTTATATTTGTAAGCTCGTTCATGCAATTAGTTAGTTCAACGCCCGAAAACTGAAGTTTTCTTAAATTTGGAAAAGAAAAAAGTAATCTAAGATCTTCATTCGTTGGTTCATGCTTTTCTATTAGTATTTCTAGGTATTTAATCTTTTCCGAAAACCTTTTCTCATACTTTTTAAGTAGAACTTTTAGTGATGCAAAATCCCCACCAGTAATTAGTAATATTTTTTCAGGATTAATATCATTATTGCATGACAAAAAATCATCAATTTCATAAAATGTCTCTATATCCACTATGTCTGATTCCGTTGGTTTGAAAGTACATATATGCGGTCTTCTTGTTGGTGATAGTATAAAATGGATCTCTTTCCGGTAGAACAATTCTATCAATGAATTTCGAAAATTGTTATCTTTAATTCTCAAAAATACTTCAGCTATATAGTCTGAAGGAAGATAATCGAATATATTTAATAAAACATTATTAGGGAGATTAGTGAAATATCTAACAAACAATGCTTCATCCATTATATTCGTTAAATAATGAATATTTTGTGATTTTCTTTTATGAGATATAGGATAGTTATGCATTTAATATAATCCTGTATACAAAATACCTAATCAATATTGATAATATGATCATGGCTACTTAACACTCTAGAATCTGATTTGGAAACAGGAAATGTAGGTTGATTTTGAAAATATCTTTTGATCTAGGTGATGACATTATTTGTAAAGTTTGTCAAGTAAATTAAACTGTAAATCGATCAGTTTATAAATATATTAAAAAGAATTAAGATTTGGAAAATAATTCAAATTTTTTCAAATTTTCAAATTTCATCTGTATTATATTTCATAAGTATGAAAACGATCTTGATATAATGCTAAATTAGTATTTACAATCCTCAAGCTCCAAAAAATTGATATGCAAGCTTAAAACTTAATGTCTGATACCGAGATATGATAATTTGCAAGATCTCTAATCTCGACCGACTTTGCCCCAGGATATATTTACGGTTCTAAGTATACTTCTCTACAAACTAAGAATAGGAATGTCAAACTCAACGCCGGATAGAATTGAGAGATTTGAAATTAGGCTGATAGATTGGTCTGAATATAACTTTCAATCGCCTACGTTATTACAAGATGAAAATGGACCGTGTCCTTTGATATCATTGATCAACACATTAATATTGAACTTTGAAGTTCAAAACAAAGAGGTGGTATTAGATGGCAAAGAATTAGATAAACCAGAAGCAGATAAGCATGAAGCAGTAAAAGCTCTAAAGGAATTATTGTTACGCAAAGAAAAGGGACCTGGTTTTATCGAACTTGAAGAAACATTGGCCCAATTAGGTAATCTTTTATTGGAATTTATAGCTAATAAGGATGGTGAATATGATGTAGATAGCTTATTGAAATCATTACCTGAATTGCATACTGGATTAAGCGTTAATCCAAATTTGCAGAATGGAAGATTTCCTCCAAATGATTTATCAACTCAGCTCTTTGAGATATTTGGGTTGAAATTCACACATGGGTGGTGCTTCGGTAACAAAGGGATTTTACCTAATACAGGTTCTCATGCTAGTGCTAATATTTCAAGTAGTTCCTTTGTCCAATTGGAGACGTTTGATGAAATTCAAGATTATTTATTGAGGAATATAAGCGGTGAAGGAAACGAAGAACAAAAGCAGTCTCTTAAAGAAAACCAGAATATTATTTCACAATGGCTTGACACTAACAAAACTCAATTGACTAGTAGTGGATTAGAAAAGTTAAATAATTATTTAGAACTTGGTGAATTTGTGGTATTCTTCAGAAATAACCATTTTAATACTTTACTCAAGAAATCTGATATGGAATTTTATCTATTAATTACAGATAGTTCATTCAAGTCCAGTAAAGTTGTATGGCAATCTTTAAATTCTGTAAATGGCGGGGATGATTTATTTTTTAATGGCGAATTTCAACCAATCTTTAATATTGAGGACGTACAAGAACTGCCTGAGAACGATTATACACTAATAAAGAAACTTCAAGAGGAAGAGGATGCTAGAATTGCTAGAAAAATGAACGATAATTTTATTAAGAAGCAAAAGGATCAAGAACAGAAAAACTCAAACAGATCCACGAAAAAAGATAAAAAGAATTCTAATTCTACAAAGGAAAAAAAGAAGTCAAATTGTTGTATCATGTAAACTATTTATTTAATTTCCATTTACTATATCTTCATCTTCAGCTTGATTAAATTCTTCTCCAATATCTACATCATTAAGCCTTTCATTCTCTTTATTACCATTGTTTTCATCATCATCTTGTTGTATTTCTTCTTCCTCTTCACCTTCGTATTCCATAGGATCAAACTCAGACCTCATTGCATCCATCTTTTTCAACTCATTGGTTGTTGGCTCTCTTAGTTTGAAGTTAATAACATCATATATGTTTTCATCTAAAAATTTGTTTATTTCAGAATTGTTAGATGCTCTGTGCTTCTTCAATTCTATCTTACCATTAACTGGATAGTAATATGCTAACTTTCTCTTCTTTCTATCCGATTCATCAGGAACGAATTTTATCGACAATTCCTCATTTGGTTTAACGAATTTCTGGTAAACCATATCATAGTTTTTAAAATGCTTGAATGTGAATTCGTCTGCTTCATCTTCATCTAATAAATTACCTGGCTTTTCTGGTTCAGTTGAATTCAATTTTTCCTTTAATTTAGCTGCCTTTCCACCATCTTCTAATTTGTATAGCGAAATCCACTCACCGTCATCGGATGTAATCGGTTTAAATATAGCAGATTGTAGAGATGTTTTTTGAGCTTCTTCGTCAAACATATCCTTATTTCTACTTTTCATCGCTTGAAATTCTCTATTTATAGATGCAGATCCAGTAAATCTAATAGTTAAAAACTTAGTATCCAACATAGAAGTATCTGGTAATAATGGCCATGCATCTACTGCCTTTAAATGCTTCTTCTTCGGATGCTTTAAATTCTTGTAGTTGCTCAAAGACTCTTGGGCAATATTAAATGTATCTTCAACAGCTTGTAGTTGGGCATTAGGATCATGTGTCTTTGTATTAAATTTCTCATTTTTGTTTTCAACTGTACTAGTTTTAGGCAATTGTTTATCTGATATATATTCAGTTCTTCTTAAGAAAGATACACCTGGTTCTGATTTAGAGATTTTTCCAATTCCAGCATCTCTCAATAATATTCTATCCTTAGGGTGTAATTCTACAGTGTCTTTATTCGTGATACCAAAAACAGCAGATTCCTTACCATCTTCCAAAAAGCCAGTATTATTCATTAAATTCAAATTCATTCCATATTCATCATCTAAACGTTCTATCAAATTAAGAAAGTTTTCTTTTCTAAACAATGAACTCATAAGCTGTTCTGACTCTATTTTGGAAGAAGTATTGATTGTTTCATATTGCAAAAATTTTGGGTTTAATGGTGGAGGTGGAAGATTATTAGTATAACGAATCTTTGCAATATATTCTTGCCTCACAGGCTTCAGTGGTTTTTGAGACATTACAAACAATAAGATTGATGTGGATGCAGATGGAGAACTGGATGCTTTTAATCTACAACTTTGTTGAATTTTCAGATTGAGTCGTGTAAATTACCAGTTATTTTACTGCATATAACCTGATGATTGCAATAAATGAGCGTATCAAGCATTCTTACACTTATTCTATGAATTAGATTGTATTTGAGATACACTTAAATTCTACAGATTAAAAAATAACAATTCAAATATATAAATAAAGTAATTTAGCTACATTCTCTATCCTTCGTATTCTGTAGGATCTTCTCTTCCCCAACATAAAACTTCCTTAGAATCCGGCTTATCTAAAGCTTGTAGTATCTCAATATCTAAGTCTATCTTACCCAAATTTGAAGTGGAGGTGTGATCTAATTTATCATTTTCACCAGGAGCTAGAATAGACAAATTTTGCTTAATTCTATCACGATTTTCTGTTTTAGCTAAAACAATAAATCCTTGTAAATAAGACCATTTTAAGAGGATTTCTGCAGGAGTCATCTTGTATTTTTTTGACAATGAGACTAACTCTGGATCGTTAAACTTTTCACCCTGTGTTAATGGAGAATAGGCCTCCGCTAAAATGTCATGTTGTATCAAGTAGTTTCTTAAGTTACAATGAGGTAACCATGGGTGCAATTCCAACTGGTTGACAACCGGTTTAATCAAGAAACCGTCCCAATTAAATAATTCCTCCAAATGAGCAATACCGTAATTAGAGACACCAATCGATTTCACATTCAATATTTCATTTGATGGATCCAAGACAAACTCTTGCAATGCCTTCCAACTTCCTAATCTTTTTTCCTTATTAGTCTTTGGAGAGTGAATTAATATCAAATCAACATAATCAATATACTCTCTGACATCATCAGAAATTTCCTTAATAGCCTGTCTGGCTTCTTCATAACCTTGTTGGCTGTTGAGAATCTTGGTTGTAAACCAAATATCACTTCTCTTGGCTTTATCAGGATGATCCTTTAAAAATTTAGAAATTGCACAAGCGACCTCTTTTTGGTTCTTATATGCAACAGCAGTATCAATGTGTCTATATCCTTCAAGCAAAGCAGCATAAACCAATTCTATAGTTTTCTCCTTTGGTAGCTGATATACCCCAAAGCCAGCAGCAGGAATGTACTGGCCATTGTTCAATTTATATCTTGTTTGCCTATTTATTTGAATAGTAGAAGAAAGTGTCATATTGTTCAAGTTATTTGTTGAAGTAATTTGCTAAAGAGCAACGTTAAAATGATACCATATCAGTTCTTATATAGTAAGGGACCGTTCCGGGGGTAGGGGTTATGCGACCGGAAAAATCTCCGGAAATTATCTTGATGACAAATTTATAAAATTCAAATAAATTGACTGAGAAGCAATCATGTGAAGGCTTTATATTATCATAATATCTAGCAATTGTCTTGTATGGGTACGTACTAAATTGCACCTTCAATCTATATGAGTTAAATGCTCGATCTCTCACAATTTATCAGGCATTATGCATAGTTATCTCTGTAATATCGCATAATCGAGTTCTCGAACATTCTCATCGAATTAGGCTTATTTGTAGACAAATCAACTATTGCTGTACCATACAATAATCAATATAGAATATATTTATTATCATTATTGCTTGGGAATTAAAGTTGCCATTCCAAAAGAAGTCGATTCTCACTAGAGTTTTTTTTGTCTAATTACTGATTCTTTCATTACCTGTAGATACTATCTTGATGAATAATTTCAATCGGTCGGTAGTTTAGGGTTAACTTACACTTTAGATATAATTGAATGTTTTCAAGAGCTAGTAGAGATTATGCGCATTGCTCTTTCTTAAAAATTACGCTAGAGTAATTGCGAGTGCACCGCCTAGATATAGAATTAAGGTTTACTTTATTAACGCAATACAAATAATCACCTATATGAATTGCCTTTTTCGTTCTAATTTAGTTTCGCAATTCTTATTAAGGCCCCACTCTGGAGTCTTATATGCAGACGCAAGTTTTATTTGTATCATTTTATGTTGTTGAAAGGATACTGATAACGAGACTACTTTTATCAGCTACAAATTTTACACATATTAAATATGTCAAGCAGAAAGAAGACATTGCTTAAAGTGATTATATTAGGTGATTCAGGAGTTGGAAAAACTTCTCTAATGCAACAGTTTGTTAACAATAAGTTTAGTCATCAATACAAAGCTACTATTGGTGCAGACTTCTTAACAAAAGAGATTACCGTTGACAACAACAAACAAGTCACTTTACAAATTTGGGACACGGCAGGTCAAGAAAGATTCCAGAGTTTAGGAGTGGCTTTCTATAGAGGTGCCGATTGTTGTGTATTATGTTATGACGTTACTAATGAGAAATCGTTAAATAACTTAACCTCTTGGAAGGATGAGTTTTTAGTTCAATCAAATGTTTCAAATCCACAAGATTTCCCATTTATTATAATAGGTAACAAGGTCGACGTTGACGAATCGAAGAAAATCCCTTCATTGCAAAAGAAATTAAATAATATTACGAATAATCAACTCGGAGGGTTAAACTACCCTGTATTTGAAACTAGTGCAAAAGACTCAATTAATGTAGAGGCTGCATTCGAAGTGATTGCTAAAATGGCATTACAACAAGAAGAGTTGAATGAAGCGAATGCCAATGATGTGAGCGACGATTACAACGATGCTATTAACATTCACTTGGGTAGTGAATCAAGTGGTTGTGCTTGCTAAAGAGGCGTTTATTATAGTTATAGCATATAGATTCGTTTTTATTCGTATTGGACTAACTAATACCGCTCTTTATATTTCTAATTTCTAATTTATATTCAAGTTCAGATTCGGAAAAATACTATAAAAAAAAAACTACTTACTATTAAGACACATACAAATACCTTTAATTAACAAATTAATAAGGCCATTACCAGAATCAAAGTTATTAGATTGTTGATTGTAGTTTTGGTTAGAATGTTGGTTAGATTGTTGGTATTGTGGATGGTTAGTGCCATGGTAGGCTTGTTGTGGCTGGGAAATAGTAGAATTCCAATGGTTTGGAATTTGGGAACTCAGAGAACCAGTGAAGTCGATTATTAACACACCTGAATTATGCGGGTCTATTCTATGTTTTAAATTACTCTCATCACACATCTGATCTATAGCTGGCTTCAATTTAGCAATTCCATTAGCAGAATGTAACCCCTTACCCACGATTACTTTGAGATGAGATTGATTAGTTCTAATACAATTACTTATTCTGGTTTGTAAAATATATTCGGCTTCTTTAACGTATAATCCATGTAAGTCAATTTCATCTTCAGCACTATCAGCATTGTTTTCACGAAAGACATACTGAGCTGCTTTCATATTAGCATCTTCTGCTTGGTTCAATAGTTTTTTACTTTCTTCACTGAGTTCATGAGCTTTTTGCTTATCACCAGATTTATAGGCATTTTGTGATTGTTGACTTAACTGGTTTCTCTTTTTATAAAGTCTGTCTGCTTCGTCTCTTAGTCTTTTATATTCATTATCTGTTGCATGATTATAATCTCTAGTTGGAGAGTCATCAAAGACCAACTTAGCACCTCTACTTATCACGTCAGCCATGGCGAATGTTTACAATCGTGGGTTTTTATTAATATTTCATTCATAATTAAAGTCTTTACGTATATGCAGGCCCATCTTCGATGAAACTAGCCACATGCAAGATTGTCTATTTTTTTTTCCAAATCCTTACAGTACCTTACCTACTAAGGTTCGGTACATAAACCTACAGAAATGTTTTTAAAGAGAATTTAATAAATTCGTAAATATTTAAGCACTAATAATTAAGAGTCAATACTAACTTATTTCTTAGCAGCCTTTTGAGCAGCCTTGGTGACCTTACCAGCCTTGTCAGACTTGACAACAGACTTGATAACACCGACGGCAACAGTTTGTCTCATATCTCTGACAGCGAATCTACCTAATGGTGGGTAGTCAGTGAAGGCTTCAACACACATTGGCTTAGATGGTTCCATCTTAACGAT